>CAJHQP010001345.1:0-119534 GCA_905132765.1 Moricandia arvensis | reverse complement strand
AAGACAATAGCTTCCTTCATTGTCTACATGATTGCTTCTTGGGGCCAAAATCAACTTGAAGTAAGTTTATTTTTCTCTGTGTCAACAAATATTTAGCAGTTGTTGTGATGTTATAACCTTGGAAAATCTTGTTTTGCAGGAAGTGATTGCTTCAGGAGTTTTGCAAAATATGATTACTCTTCTTCAAGGCCATGATCCCCACCTTAAGGGTTGGTGTGTAAGAACGATATCTAGAGTAACAAGTGAGAGAAACCATGAGCATATAAGGTAGAGATGGTTCATTTCCTTTTTCTCTTAATACCCCTAAAAATATGAATGTTGCAACAATGTGTACAATAAAGAGACTACTTGTCCCATATGTTTTCATGTCACTAACAAATGGTACATGACCTCCAGTTTACTTGTGAGGCAAGGATGTATCGAAGCATTGTGTGATACTCTCACATGTCCCGAACAAAGTATCACACAAATGGCTTTGAGTGCTCTAGAGGACATTCTAGAGTTAGGTCAAGATGAGGAGAAAGTAGTGAACACAGGAAGAGGTTCTCGCTACGCTAGGATGATTCTCGACGTAGGAGGGCTCGAGAAGATCAATGCGCTTAAGGCTAGCCAACACGAACACATCAGCCACAAAGCAATCAATATCGTGGCTGACTATTTCAATGAGGATAACAAATGGTGGTGATCTGCTTGCAGGATGGTGGATTCGACCAACGTCTAATTACTTTATTTGACGTATTAAAGAATAACTCTATTGTTAATCCTTAGAATAACTCAACAGACATAGCAATTTTTTTTTTATAATTGCTTATCATGAATAACTTCTCTAGCCGTAATATTATGTTGGTGTGCTTTTTGCATTATACAGTATTCTACACAAGTAGAAAATTAGATATAAATATCTAATACTCCAGATCTCTTATACTATTATCTCAATAAATGAACTATTAGTTATATTTAAAGCGCAGTTATTTATTTTTTTATTTTCTGTCATTTAACAAAAAAACTATTTTAACATTGTTAATCGAATATATGATGTTTATTTGATTTAAAATCTAAATCTTATACTATCAAATATGTATTTAAAATAATTAAATAAGAGGTTATTGGTACAAAGAATTACAATAAAAAATAATCTTAAAACAAAATATCCACTGGTAAAGTTTTCTAACAAGAAACTTGTAAAAAGTGTCATTTAAGGATCTTTCATATCTATATATATAAAGAAAGTATATTAAAATTTCAACTACGCCCCATATAAATACATTATATTATTTAATATCTCTTATTAATACATTAAATTCATGAGATTAAAACTAAAATTTGTTTAAATTATGCATTAAAAATATAAATTATGCATTAAAAGTATAAAAATATAAAAAAAATTTAAATTATACATTAAATTATGCATTAAAATTATAAAAATGACACTTAATATAAAATAAAAATATAATTATATAACTACATTTGTTTTGAAACAGAAAGAATATTTGATAGTGTAAGATTTAGATTTTAAATCAAATATCACATTAAATATTCTAACTTTTGATAATGTTAAAATAGTTTATTGTTAAATGATAATATATATTGTTAAATGATAATATTCTAAAACAAAGGAGTGACTAATAGGTTACATGGACTTGATGGTACGTTTAACTGTCTTATGCAAACAAAAGAAACAAATTTAGTCTATTTTTTGTTTTTTAATAAATTTTTTTTGTTTTGTTTTTTGAACTACGACTAGGAAACAAATTTAGTTTAATCATACAATTAATCCATTATCTAACATATATACAATATAAATTCCAAAAATCATTTGAAAAGAGATTGATCACACATAGTTTAATCATATACTAAAATCACATCAAATTTGTCTTCCAAAATTCATTTGAAAAACTAAAATAACCCTTCACCGTTTCTCTTTTTCAAATGATTTTTGGAATTTATATTGTATATATGTGAGATAATGGTATAACTTTTTTTATGATTAAAGTAAATTTGTTTATTTTTGTTTGTGTTAGATGTACCATCAAGTCAAACTAGTAGCCATAACTACTAGTCATTGGTTTGTTTAAGATCTCCCTCCCTTTCTCCACTTTGTATATAAACGGAACTCTCTCATAACAAATAAAAAAAGAAAGTTGCTTTACTACTCGTCTCCTTCTCTTAGCTGAATCCAACCAACGATGATTCCATTGAGGATTCCATGTCGTAAGATGGACATTTCACGCGGTGGCGTTGATCCGGTATCTTTTTTGTTTTTTTTGTTTTTTTTTTGGTTTCTAATTCTGCAACATAGGTTGATTTTGAACTTGAAAACATGTTTCATAGCTTGATGGAATCATGTCGGATGATAGAGAGTCACAACTAGCCTCGACAATTCGTATCGGGGATTTAGTAACTGATCAGCATCCTCTTCTCGAGAAAATTATTCGTGATCCGGAGGTTGTTTCGAGATTCCTTCAGTTTCTTGCCTACGATGACTTCCCTCAGCTTAAGGTTGGTCCTTCATTTTTATCTATTGATTGTATTAGATATCCCACATCGGACAATCTTCTACTCTTGAGTTAACTTTTGGGTGTGAGTTAGGCTCATCACTAATAGATTGTCGTGTTGATCAATATGCATGATTTGATTTGCTGTTCGGTTTCTACTTTTAGCATGAAGCAGCTTGGGTGCTCGCAAACATGACCGCGTTTGAGGACATACAAGTCCTCATTGATTGTGGCGCAGTCCCGTTATTCGTCAAACTTATCAATGCTGACGCTGAGGAAGACCGATCTTTGGTATCATCAGTTATCATTGTGTTTTCGTGTTTTCACAAAACAAAAAAAACAACAAATCTGTTAGATCAAGACCAAGTTAATTTGTTTCTTGATGATTACAGGCTGTTGGGGCACTGGGAAACATTGCGCTTGGGTCAATAGAGTTTCGTGATCATATCCTAAGTTGTGGAGCCTTGATGACTCTTCTGTCTCAATGCGATGTGCCGAATCAAACCACCACCATGCTGAGAGCTGCTACGGTCACGCTCACATTGTTGTGCACTTCGATGCCTTATCCTCCACTTGCTCAGGTTAGTGTTTTTATTTAATGATTATTAAGCTAATATAAACGACCCATTTGAATTCTTTTTTTTTAAATAACTTGGTTTGTTTTGAGTAGATACAACCAGCACTACCAGTAATTAAGAGGTTCTTGCATTCAGAGAACTCTGATCTTCTCTATTTATCCTCTTCTCTTCTTGGAAGTCTCTTTGAGAGAGGCGATGGTGATGAGACACGACAAACCCTTATGGATTTGGAGGTTATTCCTCGACTAATGGAATTATTTGAGTAAGTTTTTTTAAATTCTCCTAATCAAAAAACTCTCTAGTGTTTTAATAATCAATGTTTTTTTTCCTGTCATTCAGGCACGAGAGAGCAGAGATTCATAAAGAAGTCATTCGTACAATATTGGCTGTACTCGGAAGTGAGAACAGAGATCATTCACAAGTGGTTATTGATCATATTCCAATTCCTAGTGTTGCTTCTTATTTGACAAAAGCAGAAGATCCTCATGCCAAGACAATAGCTTCCTTCATTGTCTACAAGATTGCTACCTGGGGCCAAAATCAACTTGAAGTTAGTTTATTTTGTTCGGTGTCAACAAATATTTAGCAGTTGTTGTGATGCTAATAACCTTGGAAAATTTTGTTTTGCAGGAAGTGATTGCTTCAGGAGTTGTGCAAAGTATGATTCCTCTTCTTCAAGACCATGATCCCCACCTTAAGGGTTGGTGTGTAAGAACGATATCTAGAGTAACAAGTGAGAGAAACCATGAGCATATAAGGTACAATATGAATGTTGCAACAATAAAGAGACTTGTCCCATATGTTTTCATGTCACTAACAAATAGTACATGACATCCAGTTTACTTGTGAGGCAAGGATGTATCAAAGCATTGTGTGATACTCTCACATCTCCCGAACAACTTATCATCCCATTGGCTTTGAGTGCTCTAGAGGACATTCTAGGAGTAGGTCGAGATGAGGAGAAAGTAGTGAACACAGGTTCTCGCTACGCTAGGATGATTCTCGACGTAGGAGGGCTCGAGAAGATCACTGCGCTTAAGGCTAGCCAAGACGTAAACATCAACCACAAAGCAATGACTATCCAGGCTGACTATTTCAATGAGGATAACAAATGGTGGTGATATTTATGCAGGATGGTGTATTCAAGCAACGTCTAATTACTTTGTTTGACGTATTAAAGAATAACTCTATTGTTAATCCATAGAATAACTCTATTGTTAATCCATAGAATAACTCAACAGACACAGCAAAAAAAAAGAATTATAATTTCTTATCATGAATAACTTCTCTAGCCGTAATATTATATGGATGTACTTTTTGCATTATACAGTTCTAGTTTCACTACTACAAAAGTAGAAAAGTAGAAAAGTAGAAAAAGAATTATAAATATATAATACTCTAAAGTTAACAAATATTGATTTTTTATTCGATTTAAAATCTAAATCTTATACTATCAAATATATATTTAAAATAATTAAATAAGAGGTTATTGGTAAGAATTACAAAAAAAAAAAATATTCTTAAAACAAAATCTATGCATATATATATATATATATATATATATATATATATTATTTTTTTGCCAACACCCCCACACTCTATCAAGTCAAAACTATAATATACAAGTTTTATCAAAACCTCAATAATAAATTAATCAGTTTTAGATATAGTGAAGAGAATATATGGTCTGAGTTTATTATTTATTAAGTTAATTCAAAAATGCGGGTCTAACCACTATCAGTTATATTTAGTTAAAATGCAGTTATTTATTTTTATTTTCATTTTCTATCATTACAAAAAAAACTATTTTAACAGTATCTAAATTTAATCAAATATATGATGTTTATTTGATTTAAAAACTGAATCTTATACTATCAAATAATATCTACTATATTAAAACAGAGTCCTATTTTTATCTACTTACAAATAGTCTATCTATGACTATTACCTAAATTTTTTATTATTCTACTTCTACATAACTTAAATATATATACCTAACCTAAATTTAAGGAACTGAATAAGTAAATTTATTGTTTTTTTAATAATCAGTTCATTCATATTACACTAAATTTTTCATATTACACTAAATTTGAATAACTAATTAATTATATTTTATTTACTAATATAAAATAATTATATATGCCTACAACTGCGGTATATACGCATCAGTTTTTTAGTTGGATTCCGTTCGGACTTCGGGCATTACATATTTTATTTACTTCAATAAAGAAAAAATCGTTATATAAAAATTTTCTTCGAAAAATTATCCGCCGCTTTAGCCGACGGGTTAGAATATCTAGTTTAACATAACATTAAATCAGAGGTTATTGGTATCACAAAGAATTACCGAAAAAGGTACAAAAAAGACATATAGAAAAAATCTTCTTAAAACAAATGCCATGCATGATATATAGTATATATGCTATATTATTTTTTTGTCAACAACGCACATCAGCCTACACTCTATCAAGTCAAACTACTACATATACTTTATTGTTAAAGTAGCCGCAATGTGTCCTTATCGTAGTCATCTTTTCCTATTATTGAACAGTTTCAACTTGCATGTTTTAAACATAAGCTTAAATCTTTAGAAGCTCCACTGATTCATCAAAATGCATCCAAAAATCTCGGGATATTAGCACTTTTTCAGGCTGTTTTGACCTCGTCAATCAAAAACAATATCTTACAACAATCCTAAAATTGAGGATCTGAAACAGGGTCTTTACGTACTGATGAGGCTGAAAACACGGGATATAAGAAATCGATTCAAGTCGAAAACCCCTAAAAATGCAGATTTTCATGCTGCTTGTATTCAACATTTCAGGGGATTAACGTTTTGTCTGGATGTGCTGGAAACAGATGAATGAAAACAGATTAAAGGATTCCCCACCCAACCAATACAGATTATGCTTCGCTAACAGAAGATAAAAAAAAAGTCAAAGATGGAAATGCCAGAAATCATCCATTCATATCATATGCACTATCGATCGACCATCACTCCTCTGTGCTGGATATTAATTTCTCAGCCAATCGACTCGTTTCTTCTGCTAAGTATGTCTGGCGATGGTTGGTCCAAGGACCCGCCTTTATATATTATAGAGATATAGCCCCTCTTGTTTCCTGTTGAGGCAATTATTCCCCAATTAAAAGAATCATCCATTGAATGCGCTCTTATTGGCGTAAAGAAAGAAGAAGTCGAAGAGTCGTCTCGAGTGAAAGGATGGGCTGCTTTGCTAGAGAAGTAAGGTAAGCGTGATTCAACTACGGGAGAACTATCAATATCTTACACTTAGATTCCACCATAGTCGTCTCAGTTCAATAAGCCTTTCAGAGAAACAGTAGTTCCACAAGAAACTATGGTGTTTCCCCTTATCACAAGGAACTATGGGGCTTCCCCTTATCAGGCTAAAACCGCAGAAGCAAAAGAAAGCAGGATAGAGTCTATGATAAAATATATCTTGGAGGGTTATCAAAAGATAATAAGATTTTAATGGGAAGTTGTATGCCGTGTACGCTCAGCTGAATGGAAAAATTGAAGCTCTAAGCACCCATGTGGAGAAGCTGGACACTCATCTAGAGCAGACTGCTAAGGATGTGAGGAGGCAAGATGATCTGAATAACAAAGGGTAAGATGCTATAAGAAGATTCATGGGTTGCTGTTTTGAGATGAAGGAAGAAGACACTAAGACTTGTTTTGGAGTAGGGTCTCATACTCGTCTAGGCTGATTCTGAACTCCAAAAGTTAAGCTAAAGACTACAAAAAAGGAGGAAGACAAGTCGAGTACCAGATAGACTGACACATGACCAATGTCAGTCAATACATGTTCAGTGTCAATCGACACTCAACCCATTCTCAAGTATTACTTGTGTTTCCTTTGCTTTTAGTCTGAGTTTTATCTATTTATTTCGCCAATCTCAAATTGAATAACACTGAGGACAGTGTGGTTTAAGTCTTGGCGAGTTATGGACTGACATTGTTTTCTATTTTGAGTGTCACATGCGCCATTTTACTGAGTCAAAATAGAGTCAGTTGGGGATGATGAACGTTTTTGGAACTAAACACCTAACCAATCTCTAGCACCATTCTTTAAGTTACTGATTGCAGGATGTATAACATGGAAAAGCCAAGGTGGATCGATCTGCCAATAACACCCATGCTCATTGAGAGTGTCTGAAGGAACCAAAGCTTGCCTCCAGCATTCTTTACTCAATTTGCTTGACTTGGGGCTTAGTATACACTAGATCATATTCCTCTTTCAGGCCTAGAAGGAAGGTACGTGTGTTTTTGGTTTCCTTCTCTCCTCCTTTCAACATCTATAAGAGAAAATAGTGAGACGATTTTCTGGTAGTAAAGGGGTAATAACATTTCCTATGATCCCACTATTTTACCACAGTGGAATGATCACACAAAGTTGGGAGCGAGTGGTAGGAAAAATAATTGTGACCCCATTATTCGCCTATATTTTGAAGAGCATGAAAAGAAGAAAATAAAAAGAAAAGAGACAAAGAAGAGAAAATTATTCAGAGAAGCGAGAAAAAGAGAAGAATGTTTATATGTTCAGAAATCTGATTGGATAAGAGTCATTGTGTCCTTTTATTGATATTCCAAAGATAAAGTTCACACTTATATCTCTTAAATGAGGTCAGTAGAGGTGTGTGTCATATGGTATATAGTGAGCTGTGGTCTGGATGGTATGGTTGTTAAGCTAAGGTTGAGTATATGGAAATACCTTCTTAACTTGGTATTATTTTAATTCTCTTGAAACATTGTGGAGGTGATGTTTGTGTTCTAAAGAAAAGGTGATTCCATGCGTTCTCAAACTTCTTCCACATGTTCATTCAATGTTTTACTTGAGTGAAAGTAAAGGATAACTCTGAGGGAGTTGATATACCTTCATTTTTAAGGATTTTGACCATGGTATAAATCCAGTTTGAAAGTCTGTTATGCATTTCAAGTCTGTTTTAGAGTGTTCAGATACTTTTTGGTGCATTCTAGAGATTATGGAGCCATTTGAAATATCAAATGAAGAGAAGCGGAGAAGTTGAAGTCGGATTCCTGATTTGAAGTTAGTGTCGATCGACACCACCGATGGTGTCGCTCGACACCCTTGCTTTTATAGCCAACCGACACAAGTCTCAAGGATTGCACTTTGCCCAGAAGTTTCTAGTATTTGTGAAGAAGCCACTACAGAGTTATAGACCTATATTACTTTATTTTCAGCGCTGTTTAGGCTATGCTTTATTTTTGGTTTTGAGAGTTCTGGAGAGAAGATCAGAAAAGTCCTTTAGAGATAGACTGAAACTCCAGTATTTCTTACCTTATTTATCTATGCAGTTTCTTTTGATTATTGTTAAGTCAAGTATGAGTAGTTTGCTTGTTAAATCTAGAGATTTTCTCGGGTCTGTGACAAACTTATTTATTGATAGATCTGCTTGGGTAATATTATTATATCTTTCACTAAAACTTCTCTTTATGCATGTTTCTAAAATAACTAACTAGAAACTTGATCCTAGGATATTTTGAGACACTATGGTGTAATCGACTACTTGAATCCAAAAGTAGTCGTAACGAGAGTTGGTCTAGAATTTATTGAACTTATCGAATTGATAGTTAATGTTCGCTGAATCATTAAATTCGCAAAGAGTTGGTCATTGACTAGAGTTAGGAATTTGATAGTTTATCGCAGCGAGAGTTATGTAACTTACTTGTGAATTTGAGTTCTGGGATCGTTCTTAATAATACCCTTAGCATCGATTGATTGCAGTTCTGATTGCTTGTTTGATGATCCCTAAGTCTAACATTTTTTTCCTATCGTTCACAAACCGATTTTTACTTTGTGCTCGCTTTATTGTTTTCATATTTCTTGCTTAGTTTAGCTCAAAACTGATAGTTTATTGTGTGATCCTCATCCCATGTGGATTTTATCCTCAAGTACTAAACCAATCCTCTTATTTTAGAGAGTGGCTTTAGGTTAATTTGATCTTATCAGATAGCCAAGAGGTTCCTGCAGAGATGTGGGAGGAAGGCTAAGTCAACCGGCCTCAATCTCCGCTAAATCTACGCAATCTCGCGTTGGGCCAGTCATACTCCGGCGTTTTAGCTATGATCAACGTTGAGCCATGTGTTGGTGTCGAAGGGAATGTGTTCCCGTTTATGTATTTTTTTCAGTAGCACTTTCTTTCGCAAGCCGTGGATGTACCGTGACTTCCCATAGGGACTTTTCCTAATATAATCGTTTCATAGCTTTTTTTATGGATAAGACTCAACGATGGGGAGAGAGTGTGTTTCTCATTTCTTACACCCTAGCAGATCCCAATCCTCTAGGTGTTGTATTAAGATGAGAGTGTATGAGGTTTTATACTCGCATAGCCTCATAAATTCCCGAATACCAATGAAGAGACAAGTTTTTGAATCTCGTATCGAAGATACTATGCATGTGAAACGTTTAAGACAAGTATTCTTGGATTAAGGCAAGACCTAGGCTTACTTTTATTTCTGGAGTATGTTGAGTCAGTCCCGGCTTACTTAACTAGTCGTGATTTCGACCTCATTCCATCCTCGACTTTGAAGTCTGCGTGATTTCTCGGCTTGGATGACTTATGTTGGGGTCAAAATCTGTTACGATGGAATCAACGTCAGAAACCTACCGGGAAAATGCAACCTTTGAGAAAAAGAGATAATATCTCGGAAAAAATGGAACGGGAAAAAATCGAGGTCAAATCTCGGCTGACCACAAAGGAACGGTCTGCATAAATGAGCCATCAGGAATAGTTTTTCTTAAGACCTCGGGTAAAAGTATCCTCCAACGGCAGTACGACGAAACAACTAGAACACTCGATCATCCAACTTCCCAGACAGAGAAGTTGTCCGAGCAAGACATCCAACTCGTCGAACGGGCAAATTGAACCACGAGAATCAGCCAAACGCGCGAGTTAGGTAGCACAAGCAATCCGACTCGCCCGTTTGGCAAGTCAGATCAATCAATCCATTTTCACCATGTCCTCATAAATCCCTCTTTCGAAACTTGATCGAACTTATCTTTCTTCCATCTCGATCGGGATTGACATTGTAACTTTACCGAAAGAACTCGTTTTCACGAGAAAGGATCGGGTCGATCATATGAGACGGTAACAGTTAACTAAACACCAGGAGTCACACGCCCCATACAAAAGATCCTAACCCCAGACGACGACGTCTGAGGAATGCTCTTTCGATAAACTCGTAAGAACTGTTAAGTCAATAAACGGCCCGAGAAGGTACAAAACTCAGCTAAAGGCCCACTCATGATTTTTCCAAAATCGAGCCCAAACTTTGTCATGGTTTATCTTATATTTTGCAAGAAGGGATAAATGTTAAGTTCGAAAGATAAATGTCAAGATCAGAGGATAAATGTTAAGTTTCCAAAGATAAACATGAAGTCGAGGAAAAAAGGAATATTTCCGCGAAGCGATAAATTCGACCAAGGGCAGAAGCGGAAAGGGAAACCCGCCTCTAGAGGAGTATATAAGGACTTTGAGTGTGATGATGCAAGGGACACACAAAAATCTCCACTAAGAGCAAACATAGCATAGCACTCAGAAATTTAGGAAACTTTCCGTTTTTGTTATTCGAGTTGCGACTCAGCTAGGGTTTTGCAATCTTAGGTTGTTAAAACTAGGAATCTTGCCGACAGCTCTCATAGCCAAGGCTCATATCCGGTTGTACACGTTTCTACGCAAATTCAGAATAAGACATATATTTGCTCTTTTTGATTCTTACTTAGTTTTTCGATCTTTATTTCGTATTCTGACTGATTGGCGTGTGGTTTAGCAGATATTCGGGACCTCTGGGAAACTAGGGTTTACCCTGCGTTCCTAATTCGACGGAAATCGACTGTGCAAATTTCGGTTCCCACAGTTTAGCGCTAGAAGGAGGGGGGGTACGGATCAATCTAACTGTCGGCCATCAACGCTCAATCAAACCATGTCAGATCTCAACAACCAACAGCCTCGTGACGACAACGTCGTCGACGAAAACGTTGAAAACACTCCAGCGACGAACGTCACTGCGGTCAACGCCGACGCAAACACTACAGCATTCGAGGAGGTGAAGAAGATGTTCTCAAATTTTTAGAAGAAGTCGGCAGAACAAGATAAGGTCATGAACTCCCTCGCTAAAGAGGTTGAAACCCTCACAGCGAGGAACAGGGCTATTTTCCGTGTGGAACAACCTGAATCCGCGGAAGAAGACTCGACTTTGCAACACCTTTGGACCAGTCCGACAACACGCAAGGCAAACCGTCTGGGCAAAACCCTGAAGAAGTGACCCCCGCGCCAACACGGAAAAACCCGGGAGATCATCCTCCTATTGAGGAAGATAAAGAAAGAAGAAAAGTCGAACGCGTTGACGTGGAATCTAGCAGTCAGTCCGAACCTACAGACGAAGACGCAGACATACATCCGCGCCGCACAAGGAGTCAAGCAGCTCGGGACGAATCCCAGTTCGACAACCCTATGAACGAAGAAGAAGAAACTATCGTCTGGAAAGAACAGGAAGAACTGGCGGCGGAGCAAACTCGGAGAACTCGCAGCAAACGCTGACAAAGTCTGAAATCTGCTAGAAAGAGTTCAAAAATTCGCGATCTCCGCGATGATCTCATTAAAATGGTTGCCGAAGTCAAGGCGGTGAAGTCCCAGGTCCATCACGCTACTAGCACCGCACCGAAGATTGATTTGCTGCCCGAAAAGGCTCGTAAAACACCCATTACTACTCGTATCACCGAAACTAGAGTTTCAGATCCTGGGAAGGTCAAAGTGATGCCATACAACGGAACTAATGATCCTAAGGCACACCGACAAGCTTTTCAGGTCGATATGGGTAGAGTCGGGTTCAGATAAAATGAGAGAGATGCTGGTGAATGCTGCCTCTTCGTAGAAAACCTCCGCGGAGCACCGCTATAATGGTTCTCTCGCCTCAGACGGAACTCCATCGGAAGCTTCTGCCAGCTCGCTTCAGAATTCCTCAAACAATACTCGATGTTCATGTATCGCGAAACCTCCGACGTGGACCTCTGGAGCTTGTCCCAGGGAGAGGACAAAACTCTATGTGCCTTCATAAAATGGTTCAAAACTGTCATGGCTAGAGTCAGCGGGGTAGGCGACAAAGTCACGATTGACGCACTTCGAAATACGCTCTGGTTCATGTTGAAGTTCAGAAAATGTATAACTTTGGAAAAGCAACGTACAATCAGGACGCGCTTCACAAAGCCACGGATTACATCATCATCAAAGAAGAGACGAAGGTCTTGTCCCAGAAATGGAAGCCAACAAAGAATGCGTTGAAGGATCTCGGGTCAGATCAGAAATCAAAAAAGAAAAACCCTCGCAACGACAAAAACGTCCAGTGCGGAGACGAAGAAACGCAGGGAGCGCATAGCTACGCTATTTACTTTGGATCAAAGCAAGGATGGACGAAGGTATTATGTGGACCCGAAATCCAAATTACGACAAAACACCTTCTGCGACTTTCACCAAACGCGCGGACACTCGACCATTAACTGCAAAGTTCTTGCCGCGAGATTTTCCGCAAAGCTGCTCTCCGTAGAACTCTCCAAAGTCTCCAGCGTGAAAGATCTCATCCGCAATTCAGATCCCCCCCCCCAAAAAAAACGACAAGAATCCTCAAACAGAGAAACCTTCCCAAGGGGACCAATCGGGAGAAAAGCGCGGAAAAGGTAGGACAAGACGGGCAACGCCAGCAACCGTAAACATGATCATCGGCGGATCACAATTCTGCAGCGACGCCGTCATGGCCATCAAAGCTTATCAGTGCAGGGCTGAGACAAGCGCGAATTCGCTAGTCTGGCCGACAATCAAAGACACTTCGAAAAGAGCAATCACTTTCGAGGAATAAGAGGCCAGAGGAATCGATCAGCCACACTGCCATCCATTCGTAATCGATCTTGTAATAAGATATCTCGAGGTCGCTAGCATTCTCATCGACACCGAAAGCACGGTCAACGTCATCTTTCGCAACACTTTCAAAAGAATGAACATCGAGTTATGCGAAGTTGTACCATCACCTAAGCTGCTAACCGGTTTCTCTGGCACAACATTAATGACCCTCGGATCAATCAGATTACCCGTTGCGGCAAAAGAAGTCACCAAGATCGTCAATTTCGCGGTCGTCAACCACCTGGCCATCTACAACGTCTTCACGGGCACGCCTTGGCTAAACGCCATGAAGGCAGTCCCATCGATTTATCACTTAGGCGTTAAGTTCCCAACTCATAACAGGATTGCCGTGATTTGGGGCTGCCAGAAGCAGTCGAGACGCTGCTTCCTGGCCGAGCACAAGCTACGACAAATAACGAACACCACGATGGCAAAGATCAAGCGCCCAAAGATAGCCTAGGCATCAGCCGAAAGTACTTTGGGCAAGGACGACCCAAAACCGTCGATTCCAGCAACAGCCAGCGAACAACCAGTTCCAGTGCCCAACGCGTCAGGCCCATCGAAGAAGACAAATCCAACGGAAGACGTCGACACAGCAACTGATGCAGTAAAAACAAACACAATGGCCGAGTAAACAAACTCGCCCAAACAAACAGAACAACGAGATGGCTTGATCCTGGAAAGAGGTACGTAGGAAGCTCGTCAAAAGACGAGTTCAGCTATCCCCTCTTTAAAAAGAGGGGAGTGGGTACATATATGAACACTCGTATATTCCCACATTCAGAAATAAAAAAATTCATTGTACTCAAAATTTTCAAAACATTTTTGGCAATAATGACTTCTTTATAATTTCGTAATTAGTTTATCATCCCGTAAAAAACACTATGCTATACATCCATACACGAGCAAAACGATTATCGCACCATCCCAAAAACGGAAACTCGCAAAAAAATCATTCTGCCTCGGAACGGATCAGCTCCACACCTTTTTTTCTTTGTCGAATCATCAATTCGGGACCAAAGCACGAGGCCCTGGTCCCATATCTCAATCATTACTTACGCAAAGTCAGTTTTCAAAGAAAAAAATAGGCGAGACGTCGTCTAAATTTTCGAGAACACACCCCCAGTCCATTCGCAACTACAAAACACTCGGCAATTGGCCCCGCGGAGCACTTTAGATGTCTTAAACAAACGCACCCAGGTCCGTCCTAAGTACAGATCCTTTCACATCCGACTAGGATAAACAGCGCGCTCTAAAGGAAATCCAAAATTTCGGTCAGCACTTTCTGGAGACTTACAAAATTTCCCTGGAGAGATGCTCGACTCCGACCAGACAAGTCATATAAGTCGAGAACCTATCGCGGAATTTAAATCGGAACGGAGTCAGGTTAAAATCGAAATAGGAAAAACAAAAGCCGATTAGTCATCGCAAATCCTTAAACTGAAAGTAAACCTAGGTCTTGCCCTACACCCAGCACACTGGTCTCTAACATCTCAAGGCATGATATCAAATAGATACGAGATCCTAAAAGCATATCTCTTCATTCGTATCAAAACGTTCTCAAACCTTTGAAAACTCCTCGAACATCTCGCACAAACAACGAATAGAATGATCCGCAAAAAGGGAGAAAGTCGAGATGATAACTCGAGTTTTCTTTCTACACTAAACAAATCCAAACATCTTTTTTTTAAAAAAAACACACAACTTATCATAACAAGCACTGTTCGAATGAAAGCTAATAAAAGATAGGGATTCAAGGCCACACTCGGCCAGTCCCGCTACATAAGACCATAGTTGGCCAACAACGAACAAAACATAAACATACAATAATGCAGAAGAAAGCATTCATGAATCATTCGCGGCCTTGAAATTAATCATCAATATCAAAGCCCCGGTCATCAATCTACCGAGTGAATAGTCGTTGACATCTAGAGGAGTCGTCGGTTGGTTTACCTCACCCGTTTCTTCGGCATTCCCCGCCTCGGCCTCTACCGTGTCGGGAGAAACAAGAATCGATTCCTTGATCTGAGGAATCGCAAAGTCCATATCCCTCTCGTTCTTGCGCCCGGTCTGCCTCGCATATTCGGCACCAAACGAATAATCAGGAGCCTGCGTGAGGTATAGTCCTCCCACAGCGCCGCGACACTCGCGATATTCCCCGAAGTCCTTGTAACCCTTCGTAAGCTCCTCAAATTCATGGGAGAACTTTTCGCAACGGGTCTTCATGACTTCAGACATTTCTCTCTTCCCTCGCCTATAGACATGACGAACCTCCTCGCGACCGACTCCCTCTCACGACGACGGGAACTTTCCGAATCACCCATCATACGAGCAATCTCATTATTGGCTGTCTCAGCCCTGAACCGAGCCAGGGGTGCCTCCTGGCAGCTCGCGTCAAGTTATTGGTTCATCATAAGGAGACCCTGCAAAATATCTCAAAGTCAAGAAAAAGCTCGTCCTGGAAAGAGAATAATAAAAACTTACCATGTTGACCATCCTCGATGCCTGGGTAAACTACGGGGTCTCGCTAGACCCACCTACACCCGAAGGATAGTCAAAACCAAGCAGCTCATCGAGATCGTCTCGTTCACCACTACTCCCGCCTACCTGGCTATTTAGGTTGTCTCTTAGTATATTGTCAGAGGAGCACCGCTCGTTAACCGCTTCATCCTCGACAACGATGTATTTTTCCTTGCGATTCTTTGGTCTTTCTTCTCTCATGCGAATCGTGCACGGAAGGAATCCATCCATGGTCGCCTCCAACCTTTCTAAACCGGCAGATATGGCTGGTACCGAGAACGGTGGAGAGCAACAGCACGACGGACCCTTTTGGGTAAAAAGTTGCCCAAAAACACGGGCGACCGCGAAGCAAGTCTCGAATGGTATCCAGATCTTCTGGACTCGAAGGGAAAAGATTAGTCTCTGAAAATAAAATGTGAACAAAACATATTAGAGATCGAACTTAACCAAAACAAAAACAAGGAGAGAAAGGGGGCGACCCCTGATCAAGGATACCTTTCAGACCCCATCTAGTCAAAAAGATGGAGAGGCCATTCTCTTCTACATACGCATTGTCAACGCGGACAAAAAAGAAGTGATTCCGCCATTCATGATAGTTCAACACGAATTCACTTATGATCGTCATCCCTGACAGGGGCCTCAACTGAACTATGGACGACTTCCTGACTGGTTTAAGCAAAGCAACGAGATGGTTGGCATAGAGGGTTATACCTAACTTGTAACTCAGCACGCGAATCCCGACAATATGCTGCAAACCACACGGGTTTATTTGACTAATCGATATCTTGGAACAATCGAGAAGTCGCGCTACGATCTCAAGAATAGGAAACCACAAATGGCATTGCATAAAGGTACACCTCGAAACACTTAAAGTAACCCTCAGGCGGAAACTCAGAGACCTCTCCAGAATCCGGAAGACAAAACTTGAGTGATTCAGGAACTCGGCAATGGCTTTGGATGGTAGCCAGCCCATTCGGACAGCTTCTTTTGGGACAACCCTCTACGGGGTTGGCACAAAACGGAGGCAAGGCCTACATACCAGGTCTGGGAGGTTTTGCATCTTCCCTGGTCGCCCAGTTTTCCTCGGCTTCTTTAGGATCAACCGAGTGAGCCAAGAATTCCACCTTTGGAAAAACATAATTGTGTTGCGAGCTGAACCATCGAGGACAGAATGGTCATAACGAGACTTTGAGGAAACCTTTCTTCTCGAAGACATAACTTTTTTTTTACCAAAGGAAGGAAAGAGAGGAGAAAATCTTTTGATTCTTGAAAAAGTTTGTGGAAATGTACAAGTGAAAAATTTTAAACCCACTCCACATACTTATAGAAGAAAGGATTCAGTATTTCACCTCCAGGCTTCGGACGTTGGATTCCGCCTAATTCATCCAATATACCTGAAAAACGCTTGTAAGAACATCACAGTTCTGACGAGCTGGGGGCTAACTATTGGGGTTAAAATTAGTTAAGACGGAATCAACGTCGGAAACCTACCGAGAAATGCGCTCTTTGTGAAATAAAGAGATAATATCTTGGAAAAAGGGAATGGGGAAAATCGAGGTCAAATCTGGGCTGACCACAAAGGAACGGTCTACATAAATGAGCCATCAGGAAGAGTTTATTTTAAGACCTCGGATAAACGTATCCCCGAACGGAAATACGATGAAAAACTAGATGACTCGATAATCCAACTCCCCAGACGGAGAAGTTGGCCGAGTAAGACGTCCAACTCTTCGAACGGGCAAATCAAACCACAAGAATTGACCAACTCGCATGTTCGACGAGTTGGACCGGTCCAACTCACCAAACGGGCGAGTTGGCCAATATAGGCCGATCAACTCGCCAAATGGGCGAGTTGGATGGCATGGCTCGACAAACTCGCCGCATGGCCTCGACCAACTCGCTCGTTCGGCAAGTTGAATGGATCAAGACGACCAACTCGCCCGTTCAGCAAGTTGGACAAGCCCAACTCCCCAAACGGTCGAGTTAGGTAGCACAAGAAATCTGACTCGACCGTTCGGGAAGCCAAGCACTTTAGTCGTCTAAAAACGCACCCAGGTCTGTCCTAAGGACAGATCCTCTCACACCCGACTAGGATAAACAGCGCTCTATAAAAAAAATCTAAAATTTTGGTCAGCACTTTCGGGAGACATTAAAATTGTCCCTGAAGAGATGCTCGACTCCGACCAGACAAGTCATATAAGCCGAGAACCTATCGTTGAATATAATTCGGAACAGAGTCAGGTTAAAATCAAAACAGGCAAAATGAGAGCCAATTAGTCATCGCAAACCCTTAAACCGAAAGTAAATCTAGGTCTTGCCCTAAACTCAGCACACTGGTCTCTAACATCTCAAGGCATAATATCAAAAACATATGAGATCCTAAAAGCATGTCTCTTCATCTGTATCTAAACGTTATCGAAACTTCGAAAACTCCTCGAACATCTCGTACGAACAACGAATAGGACGATCAACAAAAAGGGAGGAAGTCGAGATGACAACTCGAGTTTTGTTTCTACACTAAACAAAGTCCAAAGATCTTTTTTAAACACCCACTTATCATAACAAGCACTGTTCAAATGAAAGCTAATAAAAGATAAGGATTCAAGGCCACACTCGGCCAGTCCTGCTACATACGACCATGGTCGGCCAACAACGAACGAAACAGAAACATACAATAATGCAGAAGAAAAAATTCTCGAATCAGTCGCGACCTCGCGATTAGTCATCAAAATCAAAGCACCCGGTCATCGATCTACCGAGCGAATAGTCGTTGACATCCATAGGAGCCATCGGCTGGTTTACCTCACCTGTCTCGTCGGCATTCCCCACCTCGGCTTCCACCATGTTGGAGAAACAGGAATCGGGTCCCACTCTTCCAAATTCCTCTCCTTGATCTGAGGAATTACAAAGTCCTTATCCCTCTCGTTCATGCGCCCGGTCTGCCTCGCATATTTGGCACCTAACGAATAATCAGGAGAGTGCGTGAGGTATAGTCCGCCCACAGCGCCGCGACACTCGCGATAATCCCCGAAGTCCTTGTAACCCTTCGTAAGCTCCTTGAATTAATGCGAGAACTTTTCGCGAAGGGTCTTCATGACTTCTGCCATTTCTCTCTTCCCTCGCCTATAACCACGACAAACCTCCATCGCTACCGACTCCCTCTCGCGACGACGGGAACTTTCCAACTCACCTCTCAGACGAGCAATCTCATTATTGGCTGTCTCAGCCCTGAACTGAGCCATGCGTGCCTTCTGGCATCTCGTGTCAAGTGCTCGGTTCATCATAAGGAGACCCTGCAAAGTATCTCAAAGTCAAGAAAAAGCTTGTCCTCAAAAGAGAATAATAAAAACTTACCCTGTTGACCATCCTCGGTGCCTGGGTAAACTTTGGGGTCTCGCTAGACCCACCTACACCCGGAGGATAGTCAAAACAAAGCAGCTCATCGAGATCGTCCTGTTTGCCACTACTCCTGCCTACTTGACGGGAGTCATGATTGAAAGATAAATGTTAAGTTTTCGAAGATAATCATGAAGATCGACGAAAAAAAGAATATTTTCGCGAAGCGATAAATTCGACCAAGGGCAGAAGGGGAAAGAGTAAACCGCCTCTAGAGGAGTATATAAGGACTTCGAGGGTGATGATGCAAGACACACACAAAAATCTTCACTCAGAGCCAGCATAGCAAAGCACTTAGAGCATTAAGAAACTTTCCGTTTTTGTTATTCCAGCTGTGGATCAACTAGGGTTTTGCAGTCTTATGTTGTTACAACTAGGGATCTCGCCGACAGCTCTCATAGCCAAGGTTCCTCTCCTATTGTAAACGCTCATACGCAAAGTCGGAGTAGGACATCTATTTGCTCTCTTTTCGATTCTTACTTTATTTTTCAATCTTTACTTCGTATTCTGACAGATTGGCGTGTGCTTTAGCAGATATACGGGACCTATGGGAAACTAGGGTTTACCCTGCTTTCCTAATTCAACGGAAATCAACATTGCGAATTTCGGTTCCCACAACGGTTTACACGAAAAAGGGCCAAATTGAAATGACGGTTTATCTTTTATTTTACAGGAAGAGATAAATGTTAAGTTTGGAAGATAAATGTCAAGTTTCCAAGATAATGATGAAGATCAAGATAAAAAGGAATATTTCCGTGAAACGATAAACTTGACCTAGGGGTAAAAAAGGAAAGGGGAACCGACCCAGAAGCCATATATAAGGGGAACAAAAAAAGGCAGAGGATCAGAAGATTTAGACCTAGAGAAGCTCTGTTAGGTTAGAAGAACTTAGAACTTAGGTGGCTAGAACAACAGAGTTATACTCAGACGTTTCTCCATCTTTGTTCGACGATTCTGTTTTCTTTAAACTCTACAAACCATTGCACTTAGAAACCCTAAGCTTTATTCTCGGCAAGCTCGGTTTCTATGATTGGCACTCGATTACCAGACGAACTTGCTTCGACAGTTCGATCTCTTGGTTCACTCTTTTAATTGAACTACGTCTGACTTGATCCTCGGAAGGAGTACGTTGGCAGCCTTTCTTAAGGTCCAGTTGCAAATCCTTTAAACCTTTCTCATTTTTTTTCGTCTATTGCTAAGAGAGTTACAACCACATAGGTTCCTCTCAACAGAGCTCGTAAACTTAGTCTTGTTTTACTGCTTGTGTTATACGAATTCCTTTGCGATCCCTTTTCCAGACAAGCTTCATGTACACTTTTGTCTCTGGAGCACTTGTATGCAAATTCAAAATAAAGATCTATTGTTTTCTAAATCCGTTTTGTTATCCTGTCATACTTTTATCGTTTACTCGATTACTTGCCATTGGCTCTCGCAGATCAGGGAAAGTTAGGGTTTCTTGACTTTCCTTTATTTACGGAAATTGACGGTGTGAATTTTGGTTCCCACAGTTTGCCACTAGAAGGAGGGGGGTCGGATTACTCTATCTTATGGCCACAAAACACTTGATTGAAACAATGTCTGGAAATATGAAAGACAATACCGCAGCTCGCATCAACACTGGTAAAAAAACTCCAGCAGTGATTACTCCCATCGCCAACGCATATGCAAATGCCGCAGTTCTTGAAAAAATCAAAAACCTAGTCACGAATCTTCGCCACAGGCGGGGGACCAAAAAAAGCTCGTGCATTCTCCACTAAACAGAAAGGGCAACGAAAAAATCTATCAAATCCCGTAAAGTTCGTCTCTTTACCGAGTTGGAAAATCTCAGCGCATAAGGGTTCGACCAAAAGAACTATTTCAAAAACTTTTCGGAAAAATAAAACTTGCTCTCCCAAAAATTGCAAAGAAACCCTAGATTACTCACAGAGATAGGAAGCGCAGATCATCCGGCGTACCTAAACGGCTGACAAAAACTAAATTAAGCCAAACGAGAGATCGTATCCCTCACTGCTAAAAACGTTTTCTGATGCCTAAGATTTTGTAAAATTTCAAGCTTCAATTCTACGCGACTTATTCAGTGAATTCTCGATGAGTGTCACTTAAACTTACTTCGAAAAAACTACTAAAAATCCCCTCGGACCGATCCTGCGGAAACAAAAAAATCTCCGATTAAGTCGACTTCCGATAATTAAGCTCATCACAGCCAAAGATTCAAAGGCTAAAACGTAAGTTTTCCAAAAATCCGGCTCTCGTACAGCCAAATACGAAAACATGATTGCATAACGACTCTCGTAAAATTAAACTCAAGAACATTTTACAAAACAACTTTCTTAAAACTAACTCATGACATTTCGCAGAATAACTTTCGTAAAATTAAAGCTGAACAACATTTTCGGAAACAACTTTCGTAAAATCAAACTTGACAATATTTTATCGAACATCGTTTGCAAAGTGAAACGAGTTAGCATTTTATGATACAAATTTTGTAGAAAAATTGAAAACGTTTACGAAACGACCACACCAGCATACCATCAAAACTCGAATCGGACTGGTCAAACTATCCAAATGGGCGAGTTGGGAAAAACTAGTCGTCTAGCTCGCTTGTTCGGTGAGTTGGAACAGTCCAACTTGCCGAATGGGCGAATTAGACCGAACGAACCATTTCAACTCGCCCATTCAGCGAATTTGACCAAAAGAGCTGTCCAACTCGCCCGTTTGGTGAGTTGGACCAATACAACTCACCAAACGGGCGAGATTGACTGGATGAGCAGTCCTTTGGCTCACCTTTGCGTTCTACTTTGAGTCTCGATTGAAACGTGATACGCCCTAAGATAGGATCACTCGACCGGATTGGATTGGATATGAACTCCGGAAGGAGAACTGATGGATTGAAGGGTCGCACGAAGGTTGCGGAAGGCCTCCGATATTCCCGTCTTCAGTCGGTGCTTGATATGACTCACAAGTCCACCAAAGAAAGATGCTCTAACCGTTGCTTGATATGACTCACAAGACCAACGATTCGAGTTTTGTTTATCTCGGATATGACTCACCAAGAAAACAAGAAAAGTTCTTCAAAGAACTAAGAGTTTAACTCAAAACTAAGATGATAATCGAATGATCTTATTGCTGAAATGAGGTTACATATTTATAGTAACAAAAGGTATGTGAAAGGACTTAGAGTTTTGTGGAAAAAGATGAAAAATAGTCAAAATGACTCTTCGGTTCTTGATCTGGTCGAATGACCCTTGGTGTACTTGTCTAGGTTCGTCCGAATCTAGTCTGGTCAACAGATGACCCTTCGGCTACTGTCCAGGTTCGTTCATTAGGTCGTGATTCCAGCCTTAGGTCATTTCCGGATGTACGCGGGTCGATTCTGTACACGGCACTGTTCGTTGATCTGGTACGGTCGGATGGGCGAACCTCGGTTGGACTGATCTGCTCATCCTGATCACCATGCTGGGCTGGTTCCTCGTACTGGGGTGCATCATTCCCTCCCTCTTCAAAAGGATTTGTCCACAAATCTGGATCATCTGCACAAAAAGGAGATAAATCAGAAACATTGAAACTTGAAGAAATATCATACTTACCTTGCAAGTCCAGCTGATAGGCATTGTCATGGATCTTTTTAAGGATCTGAAAAGGACCATCGACTCTAGGCATGAGTTTTGACTTTCTTTCTTCAGGAAAACGTTCCTTCCTAAGATGAACCCAAACAAGGTCGCCTTCTTCAAAGACAACTTTCCTTTTCTTTTTATTTGCCCTTCTTGTGTAACTCTCAGTTTTGGCCTTGATGTTGTCACGAACTTTCTCATGCAACTTCTGAATCGTGTCCGCCTTCTTTTTGCCATCTGTACTAGCTCTTTCACTCAAAGGTAAAGGCAAAAGATCAAGTGGAGATAAGGGATTGAAACCATACACAACCTCAAAAGGAGAAAACTTGGTAGAAGAATGCATGGAATGATTAGAAGCAAATTCAACATGAGGCAAACATTCTTCCCAATGTCTAAGGTTCTTTTTAACCAATGATCTAAGTAATGCTGACAAGGTCCGGTTGACAACCTCAGTTTGTCCATCAGTTTGAGGGTGACAAGTGGTGGAAAACATCAAACGAGTACCTAGCTTAGACCACAAAGTTCTCCAAAAATGACTAAGAAACTTAGCATCTCGATCTGAAACAATTGTCCTAGGCATTCCGTGCAACCTAACAATGTCTCTAAAGAACAAATCAGCAACGTGCACAGCATCATCAGTTTTATAACATGGTATGAAATGAGCCATTTTAGAAAATCTATCGACCACCACAAAGATAGAGTCTTTGCCAAATTTTGACTTAGGTAATCCAAGCACAAAATCCATAGAAATGTCTACCCACGGATGAGAAGGAATAGGGAGAGCAGAATACAAACCTTGGTTCTTGGCTTTAGACTTGGCTTTCTTGCAAACCACACATCGGCTACAAATTCGTTCCACATCCTTCATCAAGCTCGGCCAAAAGAAGTGTTCATACACAACCTTGTTTGTTTTCTTAACTCCAAAGTGTCCCATAAGACCTCCTCCATGTGCTTCCCTGAGAAACAACTCCCTCAAAGAACATTGGGGTACACACAAGCGGTTATCAAAGAATAAGAACCCAGAGATTTGATAATACTTGCCATAAGCCGTCTTTGAACATTTTCGGAAAATTTCTTTGACATCTGAGTCAGTTGCATATAAATCCTTGATAAATTCAAAACCAAGCAACTTTGTTTCAAGAGCTGAGAGAAGTACATACCTTCTAGACAAGGCATCAGCCACTACATTGTCCTTACCTTGTTTGTATTTAATGACATAAGGAAATGTCTCAATGAACTCCACCCAACGTGCATGCCTCTTGTTCAGCTTTTGTTGACCCTTAAGATGTTTCAAGGACTGATGGTCGGTGTGGATCACGAACTCCTTAGGCCAAAGGTAGTGCTGCCATGTTTGTAGGGCTCTCACCAAAGCATATAGCTCCTGGTCATAAGTAGGGTAGTTGAGTGTGGCACCTCCGAGTTTTTCACTGAAGTAGGCGATGGGTTTCCTATCCTGCATCAAAACAGCACCAATACCAACTCCTGAAGCATCACATTCAATCTCAAAGGTTTTAGAAAAATCAGGAAGTACAAGTAAAGGAGCTTGAGTCAACTTCCTTTTTAGAATCTGAAATGCCTCTTCTTGAGCTTGTTCCCACTTGAACCCAACATTCTTCTTGATTACTTCAGTCAATGGGGCTGCAATGGTACTGAAGTTTGGAACAAACTGCCTATAGAAGCCGGCAAGGCCGTGGAAGCTTCTCACTTCGCCCACGGTCGATGGACTAGGCCAGTCCCGGATAGCCTTGATCTTTTCCTCGTCCACTCTTAGTCCATCTGCTCCTACAACAAAACCTAAGAACACCACGTTATCTGTTCCAAAAGAGCATTTACCAAGATTTGCAAAGAGCCTCTCTTTCCTAAGAATTTCAAGAACAGATTTCAAGTGCATCCTATGATCTTCAAGGTTCTTGCTGTAGATAAGAATGTCATCAAAGTAAACTACCACAAAATGACCAATGAAGGATCTCAAGACGTGATTCATCAAACGCATGAAAGTACTAGGTGCATTAGTAAGCCCAAATGGCATCACAAGCCATTCATACAACCCTAGTTTGGTCTTAAATGCAGTTTTCCATTCATCACCTTCCTTCATCCTAATCTGATGGTATCCACTTTTCAAATCAATCTTAGAGAAGACATATGAACCATGCAACTCATCAAGCATGTCATCAAGCCTAGGAATGGGATGCCTATATTTTACCGTAATGTTGTTGATGGCACGGCAGTCCACACACATACGCCATGATCCATCCTTTTTGGGTACCAACAGAACTGGTACGGCACAAGGACTAAGGCTCTCCCGGATGTAACCTTTGTCGAGAAGGTCACCAATCTGCTTCTGAAGTTCTTTGGTTTCCACCGGGTTGGTGCGGTATGCTGGTCGGTTCGGTAGGGATGCGCCTGGGACGAAGTCAATCTGATGTTCAATGCCTCGAACCGGTGGCAGTCCCTTTGGATTCTCATCTGGAAAAACATCAGAAAACTCCTGCAAAAGATCTAGAAGTTCACTCGGAATCTCCGGTGGAAGGTCAGAAGAAGGGGCAGCCATAAGAGATTCTTTGTACACAAGTAAAAGAAGTGGCTTTTGAGAGTAAAGAGATTTCCTGACCTGACTTTCTTTAATAAAAAAGTTGGAGTGTCGAGTGGATGTTTCCGGTTCGTCCTTCTTGGGTTCCTTGTCTCGACTCCTCTTGAGCTGGATCTGATCTTGGTGAACTTCCGAAGGAGTCAATGGGACCAACGTGATCTTCTTGCCCATATGATCAAATGAGTGTCGGTTGGTGTAGCCATCATGCACGGCCTTCTTATCAAACTGCCATGGCCGGCCCAAGAGAATATGGCATGCGTCCATGGGAAGGATGTTACACACAACCTCGTCCTCGTATCGTCCAATGGTAAGAGGGACGGTGACTTGTTCTTTCACCATTTGCTCGCCAGCTTCATTTAGCCACTCAAGCCGGAACGGTCGAGAGAGAGGCTTAGTCACAAGTCCAAGTTTCCTGACAAGAGTGTCACTAGCAACGTTAGTACAACTTCCACCATCAATGATCAAAGAACAAACTTTTTCAGAAACAAGACAACGAGAATGGAAGAGATTCTCCCTTTGTTCCTTTTCATTGGTTTTGGGCTGAACACTCAAGGATCGCCTTGTAACAAGTAGTGGACCGTGAGCTGGATGGTCGAAGACATCTTCCTCATCATAAATCGGATCAGACTCAGCGTCAAAGGTCGGGTCGAAAACATCGACCAGCCGGTCGTCCTCCTCATCGAAGATGGGTTCGTCCATGACCTTTCTAGTAACAATCAAAGGTCCGTGATGTGGGTAGTCAAAGTCTTCCTCTTCTTCATCAAAGATAGGACCCAAATCCTCCTTGTCCTTCTCTTCATCCTCGGACTCAACCTCACCATTTTCCAAGAGAATCATCACTCGTTGGTTGGGGCAGTTTTTGGCATAGTGTCCTAGACCTTGACACTTAAAGCACCTAATGTCTCTTGCTCGACCAGAAGTCTCAACTTCCTTTCCTTTGTCCACACGAGCAGGAACATTAGTCTTAAAAGCATTATGTGTTGTGGAAGGAGACTTACCTTTGTCTGGATAGCTTGGCTTTGGAGCGTATGCCGGTTTGGGAGCAATGGCCGGCCTCGAGTAGTTCTTTCTTTTGACTTGCTGTTCAATCAAAATGGCCTTGTGTAACATTTGCTCCACACTACCATACTCTTGAAGCTCCATACGATCTTGTATGTCTCGGTTGAGACCTGAAAGAAATCGTGCCATGGTGGCATCCATAGGTTCGTCCACATCAGCCTTGATCATCAAGATCTCCATCTCTTGGTAGTAGTCTTCCACAGACTTGGTGCCCTGAAGTAGACGTCTCAACCTCTGGTGGAGGTCTCGGTGATAGTGAGCAGGGACAAAGCGTCTCCTCATCAACATGGTAAGTTCATCCCATGTTTCAATTGGCCTTTCACCTGTTCTTCTCCTATGAGTCACAACTTGGTCATACCAGTTAATAGCATAGCCAGAGAATTTAGTAGCAGCCAATCTAACTTTCTTAAGATCAGAGAAGTTTTGACAATCAAAGACAAGTTCAATCTTTCTTTCCCATTCAAGGAAAGCATCAGGATCGTTTTTACCATCAAAAGTTGGGATTTTCAGTTTCAATCCTCCTAAGCTATCATCAACACGATCATTTCTAGCAAATGGATTGACATCACCTTGCTCTCGGTTCCTATGACCTCTCCTAGGTCGGTTGGTTGACCTTACTTCATCCTCTCGAAGATCTTCCCCTAGGGTCTCATCATCGGACCGGTTGTGCCTCCTTGGGCGATCTCTCCTTGCTCTGGCTCTAGGATGAGTTTGTTGACTGGCCTGAAGCTCATCAAGCCTTTGATGGATCTGGTCTAAACCTGCATTCATCAAGTTAGTCATAGAATCATTCAAAGCACGCATTTGAAGGTTAGACAATCCGGCAAATGAGTTTCCAGGTTGGTTTCTTTCTCCTTCACTACTCATGGTTCCTGAAATTTCTTAAACACAAAACGTTAGATAAAAACCTCACACTCTCAAGTGTTTGATCCTCACCCACACACGTTTTTTCTCTCAGATTTTTGGTGATCACACACACGAGTTTCCACTCTAGGTTCTAAGAGAACTGATCAAGAATCCCAATGGACAATTCCAAGCAAACAAAAGGGAATTTCACAAGATAGAAAGATAAGAGATTTTTGGGGTTTTGAAATCCGTTTTAACCTCCTCAAAGGCTGGATTTTCCTCAGCCAGCAGGCTTTCTCTTCCACCACCAAACCACAATCAAACTTTTCGATTTTTTTTTTTGACTCTTTTTTTTTTCTCTTTTCTTTTGATCTTTCTTTTTTTTTTATATGGTGGATGGTAATGAGGGGCCCAGATTCAAGATAGAGAGAATAAGAAGTGTTTGAAGAAATTTAAATGGAAGATGAGAAAGATGGATGAATAGACAATACCGGAAGAGTGGCTCTGATACCACTTGATACGCCCTAAGATAGGATCACTCGACCGGATTGGATTGGATATGAACTCCGGAAGGAGAACTGATGGATTGAAGGGTCGCACGAAGGTTGCGGAAGGCCTCCGATATTCCCGTCTTCAGTCGGTGCTTGATATGACTCACAAGTCCACCAAAGGAAGATGCTCTAACCGTTGCTTGATATGACTCACAAGACCAACGATTCGAGTTTTGTTTATCTCGGATATGACTCACCAAGAAAACAAGAAAAGTTCTTCAAAGAACTAAGAGTTTAACTCAAAACTAAGATGATAATCGAATGATCTTATTGCTGAAATGAGGTTACATATTTATAGTAACAAAAGGTATGTGAAAGGACTTAGAGTTTTGTGGAAAAAGATGAAAAATAGTCAAAATGACTCTTCGGTTCTTGATCTGGTCGAATGACCCTTGGTGTACTTGTCCAGGTTCGTCCGAATCTAGTCTGGTCAACATATGACCCTTCGGCTACTGTCCAGGTTCGTTCATTAGGTCGTGATTCCAGCCTTAGGTCATTTCCGGATGTACGCGGGTCGATTCTGTACACGGCACTGTTCGTTGATCTGGTACGGTCGGATGGGCGAACCTCGGTTGGACTGATCTGCTCATCCTGATCACCATGCTGGGCTGGTTCCTCGTACTGGGGTGCATCAAAACGCTTTTCATTTCGTCTCAATCGGAGTTTCCGTTGAGATTTTACGATCAAAACAAGTTGAACACATAGGTTGGACCAGTCCAACTCGCCGAATAGGCGAGTTGGATCAAACGAGCAGTCAAACTCGCCTATTCGGCGAGGTGGACTGAACGAGCCATCCAAACTCGCCCATTCGGCAAATTGGACCAAAAGAGCTGTCCAACTCGCCAAATGGGCGAGGTTGACTGTATGAGCAGTCCTTTGTCTCACTTTTCGTTCTTCTTTGAGCCCCGATAAAAACTTTTTTTGTTTCATCTCAATCGGAGATTCTGTTAAGATTTTACAATCAAAAAAAGTTGTATGCACATACTGGACCAGTCCAACTCACCGAACGGGCGAGTTGGACCAGTACAACTCGCCGAACAGGCGAGTTAGACCGAACGAGCCGTCCAAACTCTCCCGTTTAGCGAGTTGGACTAAACAAGCAGCACTTTTGATCACGCTTGCATTCTCCTTTGAATCCCGATCAAAAGATTTTTTGTTTCGTCTCAATCGGAGTTTCCGTTGAGATTTTACGTTTGAAACAAGTTGGACGGTGTATATGTCGTTCATCCCAATCTTTGAAAGAAAAAACGTATACAACCCTTCAAAATATCGGTTCAGCAGTTTTCTTTCGTAAAAAAAAGGGAGTATGTATGTATATTATACTCGTATACTCCCATACTTAAAAAAAATATTCTCCACATCAAGGAAACGCTTTCGACAAAGCAAACTCTCGCAGCAGTAGACAGAAAATCATTTAGGCAATGCAATGCCTCATCAAACAAATCTTCCATTACTTTCGTATAACTATAACATTTTATATGGAAGAGCCTACGAGAAAACAAGATCGGTGTCATGAAAAATGACTTCGCAATGCGGAAAAGAGAATGAGGAAAACACATTCCTCATTCGCAAATATCACGAGTAATCTGCGAGAGACATTCTCAATTTACTTCTATACCATTCACTTCTCGTAAAGCTTACGCGAAACATCCTTCGTATAGCAACATCAAGTTATCGAAGAAACTTTCGGAAACGAACTTAGAAAGTTTTACGAAGAAGTGTTTTGGACATTTTGTATATAGCTAAAAACAAAGTCATATGACTCGTCTCTCAACGAAAAAAAAACTAAACTTTATTTGTTCGCACTACGATCTTACAGATCTCATTCTTTAGCCATGTGGCTTGCTGAATTCTGCCTCCCATCTCCCGCGATTCCATCCGAGCAGTAAATCATCTCGCACGGGTTCTTTATCGAGCCTCTTAGGTTTTGTCTTCATAATACAAGAACAAAACAATTTTCGTACGACTATAGGTAAACATTATATGAAACATTGATCGTGTAACTGATACCTAAAGTGGAAAATCGTTTCTAAAAACGTTGTCCATCTTACCACGGAAAACTCCGACTTGGCCCACCAATCTCGAAAAAACGCTCTTTGGCCCTCAGCCAATTACGCCTTCCGATAAAAAACTGAATTGGAATTTGGCATCCTCTTTAGGACAGTTCTAAACTAACATGACCTTAATGTTAACACGAACGCGCCATAGTCTAATCTGTGACGAGCAACGTCCTCGGCTATGTGGCTGAACACATCCTTAAGACCGAACCAACATTTTTGAGCGACCACTGCTTCATCCAATCACTTAACGACAAAACGAAAATCCACGATAAATCTTAAAACTAAGCCTAGGAGTTCGGTTTTCGGTTTGTTTCGGTTTGATTCTTTTGGTTTTTGGTTCTTTTGGTTCTAGAGATATAGGAACCACTTGGTTATTTATGAAATTCGGTTCGGGTTGGGTTTGGTTATTTTGGTTTTGTTTCGGTTCACGTAACAATTATAAGAACCAGCTAATATCCAATAAACTTTAGGTTTCAAGTCGGTTCCAGTTTGGTTTTTGTCTTTGGTTAGTTTGAATATTTGTGGTAATAAAAAAGATTTTTTGAGGGGTTTTGGATTAAAAATTGGGTAATTCAGATAAATTTTAATATTTTGGATAAAAAATACTTTAGATAAAAAAATATTTGGATAGTTTGTTTTATAATCAATATTTTTAGAATATTTGTTAATTTAAATACAAAATATAATTAATATTTTAGATATATAAATTACATTCGGATATTCGGGTATCCATTTGGTTCTCGGTTCGGTTCCGGTTCGGTTTCGGTTTTTCGATTATACAAATATAGGAACCATTCGGTTATTTTAATCTTCGGTTCGGTTTTGGGTTTGGTTTTTTTGGTTCGGATCCGGTTTGGTTTTTGGTTTTTATGCCCAGGCCTACTAAAAACGCTAAATGCAAATAACTATCGTATGACCCAGAATCAAAAATCATACGACAAATTCTTAATATCGAAACTTAGTCGTAACCACCAAACGGTTAACGGAAAACTTAAACTTGTCGACAACCAACCAAGTTCAATATGTTTCGCATTTTACTCTAAATCCACAACGTTTTACAAGTAAAAAGCGGTGGATAAGGAAATACTCGTAACGAAGCTCCTAGAGCTATACGAAGCATCCTTAACTATAAAGGAAATAAGTCTCGGGCGGGGCAACTCTTCACAAAGCACAATGAAGGAAGTGGCATATTCTCAAGGACAAATTTACGCGACCCATTGGTCCTAGTTCCTCGGAACAAACCAAAACATTTTTCTTTCGTAAGGTTAAAACAAAAACCTTGTGATACCACACATCTTCAAGCCCAAAAACATTTCAAGCACGAAATGCGACATACGAAATAAAAAAACTCAACCATCAACACAGCGAGACTTTGCTAACGCTCGGAGAGTTGTTTTTATCAAAACTTTCCGAAATGGAATGCTCCCCTTAACAATAGTCCGCCCGCGACTATAAAACATACACACCTTCTTAAACATGTATCCTTCATAACAAACTCTTTAACGTCTGTTAAGCCATCTCGAAGAGATAGCTCTCGAACACCTGAAACAAGGCTAATAGTGCTATAAAAGAAATCCGAAATTTTGGTCAGCATTTTTGGGAGACTTAAAAGTTGTCCTCGAAGAGATGCTTGATTCCTACCATATAAGTCACATAAGCCAAGAACATATCGCGGACTTTAAAGTGGGATGGAATCAGTAAGAACTTTAACTCCAGGACTAACTACGAAAGGCTTGATCCCTTCTACAAGGGTACGTAGGCAGCCTTCACAAGGCGCAGCCCCAATCCTACTACATTCCGCTCTTAGAGGAATAAGTAAATCACTTACAACGGACCTTTTCAACCATTTGTTCCGCCTAACTTACCAAGTCTGCCAAACCGCTCGCTGGAACTTACGATTCTAACGAGCTGGGGGGGAAATGTTGGGGTCAAAATCGGTCACGACATAATCAATTTCAGAAACTTCCCGAGAAATGGCCTCTTTGAAAAGAGAGAGATAATATTTTGAAAAATAAGAGCGGGAAAATCGAAATCGAGTTTCGTATGGATCCCGAAGGAGGGTTCGAATGATAAGTCCTCGAGAAAGGTTAGTATAGGCCTCGAACAAACGGATCCTAGAGCATCGAAACAATAGAGTGACTATAAGGCTCGACTGTCCAACTCACTGAATGGAAGAGTTGGCCAAGCAAGTCGTCCAACTCACCGATCATGCGAGTTGAACCGCACGAGTCAACCAACTCGCCCGTTCGGCGATTCGGACCAGCCCAACTTGACAAACGGGCGAGTTAGGTAGCGTGGGCGAGTTAGATCGAGCAAGATGACCAACTTTTCTGTTCGGCGAGTTGGGTCGGACGAGCAATCCAACTCGCCCATTCGGCGAATTGAATGCATCAATCTAATTTCATCCCATCCTCGTAACTCCCTCCTTCGAAATTGAATTGAACTCGTTCTTGTTTTGTCTCGATTGGAATTGACATTGGAACTTTACCACAAGAACTCGTTTCCTCGTATAAAGTTCAAATTGATCGTGTAAAATGGCAACGGTAACTAAACACCTAAGGTTGCCTGCACTATACAAAAAACTCGAACTCTCATCGGAATTGACGTCGTTTTAGAAGCGCTCTTTCGAGAAAATCGTGAAAACGCTTAAGTCGAAAACCAGCCCAAGAAGGTCTAAAACACAGCTAAAAGCCCACTCGCGGTTTTACACAAAAAGGGCCCAATTGAAATGACGATCTATCTTTTATTTTGCAGGAAGAGATAAATGTTAAGTTCGAAAGATAAATGTCAAGTTTCCAAGATAATGATGAAGATTGAGATAAAATGGAATATTTCCGCGAAACAATAAACTCAACTTAGGGGCAAAAGAGGAAAGGGGAACCGACCCAGAAGGCATATATAAGGGGAGCTAAATAAAAAGGCAGCAGATCACAAGATTTAGACCTAGAGAAGCTATGTTAGCCTAGAAGAACTTAGAACTTAGGTGGCAAAAACAGAAAAGTTATACTTAGACGTTTCTCCATCTTTGTTTGACGATTCTGATTTATTTAGACTCTACAACCCATTGCACTTAGAACCCCTAAGCTTTATTCTCGACAAGCTCGGTTTCTATGACTGGCACTCGATTACCATATGAACTTGCTCTGGTAGTTTGATCTCTTGGTTCACTCTTTTAATTGAACTACGTCCGACTTGATCCTCGAAAGGGGTACGTTGGCCGCTTTTCTTATGGTCCAGTCCCAAAGCCTTCAAACCTTTCTTGTCTTTTTCGTCTATTGCGAAGTGAGTTATAGCCACATAGATTTCTCTTGACATAGGTGGTAGAGCTAGTAAACTTAGTCTTGTTTTACTGCTTGTGTTATACAAATTCCTTTGCGATCCCATTTCCAAACAAGCTTCATGTATGCTTTTGTCCCTGGAGCACTCGTACGCAAATTCGAAATAAAGATCTATTGTTTTCTAAATTCGCTGTTTTTTTCATACTTTCCGCGTTTACTCAATTACTTTTCATTGGCTCTCGCAAAGAATCCGGGACCTCAGAGAAAGTTAGGGTTTCTTGACTTTCCTTAATTTATGGAAATCATCGGTGTGAATTTCGGTTCCCACAGTATAATGATGGTCTCCAAGGAAGTGAGTGCGATTATTCAAGGAGATCTCCAGTTAAACTTCATGATCCCGGTAACTTTATCTTAGATTGCACCATCCACAATGAGAGATTCCAAAGATCATTATGCGATTTAGGCCCTAGTGTAAACTTGATGCCTTACTCGGTTGCAAATGCCCTCAGGCTAACTCAATTCCAGTCTACAAGGATCACTCTTGTTTTAGCCGATAGATCCACTAGGATTCTAGAAGGTGTAATTGAAGATGTGCCCATCCGCATTAATGACTGTCTTATACCTATAGACTTCATAGTGTTGTGATACAAGCAAGAACTGAAAAACCCCTAATTTTGGGAAGACAATTTCTAGCTATGACCGGGGCAATCATCAACGTTAGAGAAGGACGCATATGTCTCAATCTCGGTGATCTACCGATGGTTTTTGACAAGGGAAAGATAATCAAGAAACCCTTGATCGAAGGTCAAGCCTACTATATAGATCATCTTTCTGAAGTGGTTGCAGAGTCATTTATCGATATGCGTTCTAATGACCCTATAAATAGAGCAATCACATCTCCACAAACTGGAATCTTCGAGTTGGATGATCTAGTTGAAGAATATGCAAGATTGATGGATGCTACCAAAGAATTTATGCACGTTGATGTTGAAGAAATCGATATATCGACCACCGTCGATCGACAAAAAAAACCTACCATCGAACGACAACAACAACCGGAGACTAGAATAAGGAGAAACCGCCCAAGTTTGAGCTTAAACCGCTCCCAGCTGGACTTAAATATGTCTTTCTTTATGAAAATTCCTATCCGTTATCATCAACGCCAACCTATAGTGGAGAGCAAACACTTCTTCTCAAAAAATTGCGAAAACATCTCAAGGTTATCGGATATTCTTTAGATGACATTCCAGGGATTTCTGTGAAATTTATGCATGCATAGGATACACATAGAGGATGAATCTAAATCATTTATTGAACATCAAATAAGGTTAAATCCCAATCTGAAAGAAGTAGTCAAAAAGAAAATCATGAAACTTCTGGAAGCAGACGTTATCTATCCTATATCATATAGTAACTAGGTCAGCCCAGTTCATGTTGTCCCAAAGTAAGGAGGAATCACGATGGTGAAAAATGATAAAGTTAAATTGATCCCGATGAGGACTGTGAGCGGACATAAAGCTTAATTCTTCCACATGAAAAGATCACTTTCCTCTCCCCTTTATCGATCAGATGTTAGAGAGACTTGCATGCCACCAAAACTATTGCTTTTCTGATGGGTATTCAGGATTTTTCCGAATTCCCATACATCCTGACGATCAAGAAAAGACCACCTTCACTTGTCCTTATGGAATGTTCGCATACCGCAGAATGCTCTTCGGACTATGTAATGCTCCTGCAACATTCCAGAGGTGTATGATGTCTATATTTACTGACATGATCGAAGACTTCATGGAAGTTTTCATGGACGATTTCTCAGTTTACGGTCCAGATTTCAAAACATGCCTAGATAACCTGTGTAATGTGTTGGCAAGATACGAAGAAAATAATCTTGTCCTAAACTTGTAAAAGTGCCATTTCATGGTCAACAGTGGGATTGTTTTGGGAGACAAAATCTCAGCAGACGGTATCAAGGTGGACAAAGCCAAAATCGAGGTAATGATCGATCTACCGCTACCCACCAACGTGAAGGACATCAGAAGCTTTTTAAGACACGTTGGATTTATAGAAGATTCATAAAAGATTTTAGCAAAATAGCTAGACCTCTCACAACGCTCCTATGTAAAGAAACGAAATTCGACTTCACACCCGAGTGTCTGACATCGTTCAATGAAATCAAATCAGCCCTCAGATCTGCTGCGATTGTGCAAGCACCAGATTGGAGTTTACCTTTCAAAATTATGTGTGACGCCAGCGATTTTGCTGTGGGCGCTGTACTCGGACAGAAAAAAGGACAAGAAGCTGCACACTATATACTATGCTAGTAGGACTCTCGATGATGCGCAACACAATTATGCGAAAACATAAAAATAACTACTAGCCTGGTGTTCGCCTTCAAAAAAATTCGCTCTTATCTAGTCGGTTCAAAAGTGGTCGTCCATACTGGCCACACCGCCCTGAAATACTTAATGAACAAAAAGGTCGCAAAACCTAGGCTTATTAAATGGATTCTCCTCTTACAGGAATTCAACATAGAAGTCAATGATAAGGACGGAGTCGAAAATGGAGTCGAAAATTAAGTCGCATATCACATGTCTCGAATAAGAGTCGATGATGACGTCCATATCGACGATTTCCTACCTATAGAAAGCATCTACCACGCAGAATCGACTTTCGTTGGTCATGTGCGTTTCGACAAATGAGGAAGACTTGATTGAAGTCTACAAAGGACCAACGATTGATGGTCATCTTGAAAGGCACAACGAGATAACCATTCAGCAGAATGCAATTGTCAGATGCGATCCTTCAACACCAAACAGTGATTCTCCCGGAGGTAGAAGTTTAAGTCAGGTGTGTGTGCTATGAAAACCTTTGATAGACCTTTGTACGCATATATAGTGAACTATCTTGCAGCTGACATAGAACCAGAATTATTTAAAGAATACCATAAAAAGAAATTTCTGAAAGAAATCCAGAGATATCACTGGGACGAACCCTACCTTTACAAACATTGTTATGACGGCATATACAGACAATGCGTTGCAGAAAGCGAAGCCGTAGATATTTTGTATCATTGTCACAGATCCTAATATGCCGGGCATTTCGCTAATTTTAAGACAGTGTCAAAAATCAACAAGCATGTCATGTTATAGGCTCTATTTAGGGTCTGGTTAATTCTATGTTTTGCTTGAGGGCAAGTGATATAACCTATTTATTACCAACTTTAGGCCATATTATATGCTCTATTTAGGGTCTATTATGTGTGTTTAGGCTATATTTTAGACTATTTACAGGTCAGGAACGTTTTGGAGATATATAGAGATACTTGGAGCTTTTGGAGCATTTAGAGAAGAATCTGTAGCTGACCATTTGAGGAGTCGAAGTACAAGACTGTCATCGATCGACGACACAACCTTGGAGTTGACCGATGATAAAATAACAAGGTCGATCGATGCAGCACACTTGCCATCGATCGACATCCAATTCGCAGACATCCAATTTAAAAGCCCAAGTTAGAAGCCAAATGACGAAAATTCCATGGACGAGTTTTAACCTAAGTTTTAGGGTTTTTATATGTATGCTTATGTATTGAGAGAAAAGAGAGTGTGTAGGCAGGGCTTGACACAACTTACAGAGCTTTATAATAGTTCTAAGTTTATAGGGGAGAAGATTCATAAGTCTTTAGGGAGATTTGTATTGGAACCCAAGTATTTTATCTATGCGTTATATTTAGACTATTGTTCTTTCTTTTATTATGTCTGATTAGTTATCAACTAGATTTAGGATTGAATGATAGCAATCATGGATTAGCCCAAAAGTAGGATTGCTAGGTTAAGTTAATATCCATTGATTGAGTTGTGCTTAATGTTTGAATTCTAGAGTATCTAACTATGATCTCGAAAGCAGGACATGGACGACTACGAGGGTAGGTTCTGTGCCAGAATAGACTCCATTGAACTAGGCTGTTAGGCGCATGCGAGAGTTGGTCTAAAAAGTCTGGTGGACTTATCAAATCTCGTTCACACTTCCTTCTGATTTCACCCTCGATAGACATCAGACCTTACTCGTCGATCGATGGTCTTTCATGTTGCTCGCATACGAGAGTTGGAGTTAAAAGGGTCATAATAGTTAATATCTGAGTTCTAGAATATTTATATTTATGTGCTTCCTATTCCCTATAATTCATTAGGCTTGAAACCCTAGATCTAGCATTTTTGCATTTGCATCTAGTTGGTTTATTAGAATATTTCCATATTATCATATTGCATCTCTACTTCTTGATAAAGAATATTTTCTTAAATGATTGTTTGCCACTAATAAATATATTCACCTAGCTTAATCTTTAGAAACAAGAAATCTATTGTGTGTCATTGCTCTCTGTGGATTTGATCCCTAACTACTACACCTACACCTGATCTCTTTTGGCAAGAGTATTATGTTTGTGTTAAGACTAAGGGAAATTTGATAGTTAATTGTTTAGGATATTTATACGCTGGTAGGACAATAAAAACACGCATGTCATCAAGCAAATGATAAGTCTGGGGGAGTTGATATGTCAGGGTTTTTACCTGATTGTACCTATGATATGTATACAGTTTTTAAGTCTTTATTATTCAATTTGTATGTTATTAGAGTCTTTACAGGTTCAGGTACTCGTTGGAAGAAATTGGAGCTTTTAGATCATTCTAGAGCATTGAAGAGTGCTCAATCGAGAATTCGAAGTCAAACAAAAGAAACGCTAAGACCATCGATCGACGCCTCACCTTGTGTGTCCATCGACAGTCAACACTTCTGCTGAGTTACTCAAGATTTGAAAAAATCATGATTATGCCCAGATGTTCTATTATTTGCAACACAAGTCTCTGACCGAGTTTTAGGCTATTTATTAGGTTATTTAGCTGTTTTGCTAGACACCACTTTGTAGACAACTCTTTAGATACTTGCAACCTTGACGGCTACCTTTGGAGAGAGATCTATTTGATTATCAGACTAAGATCTTGAACTCCCTTGTTTCATTATTGTTATTCTTTATGCAATTTATTTATCTATTCATCATGTTTATTTCAATCATGTCTGATGAGCCTACTGCTAGATTTAGGGTTCTTAAAGGGTAATTAATGGCTTGCTAATGTTATGAAATTTTTAGGGTTATTCTAATTATTTTTTTGTTTAAATGGATCTTAATGCTAAGTTGGATTTGATCACTTCAACCTTAGATTATAAGATGTTATGGCACAAGCAAGAGCTTAGTTATACCCTGAAACATATCTTAAACAGTCTAAAACCCTAGTAACAAAAGAAAGTTGAACTACAGAATTAGAGAACATAACAAACACACGAATCGTTCATGTTTAGAATTAGTGTCGATCGATGCCACACATTGGCCGTCGATTGACACTCCGTTAAGACTCGCGATAGCAACTTAATCTAAACCCTAAATTTGAGTTCAGAACAAGAGCTTCACTAATACCCTTAATAATCCATTAGTTTGCATTCCCTAATCTACCTAAGAGTTTCCCTAAGTCTAATCCTTCTTAGCAATCTTCACAAACCAAACTAATACTTGATTCACTATTCATAAATCTATATTTTCATCTAGCTTTATTTTGAAACAACAAATATATTATGTGATTTTAGAGTCTCTGTGGATTTGATCCCTAGGTACTACACTGAACCTCTTATTGAGAGAGTGTATGTGGATTCGATCCCTAAGTATTACACTGAACCTCTTATAGGATTAATTTGAGAATGCATAATAAAGCTACATAACGTTTATGAGTACAAAATGGTTTATTGCGCATGCTGCAGAATTATAACACTAACAAAAAATATTTTAAAATGTTTTAAATATATTTGTTACATTTAGTATTAAGTTGATAAATATTTATTACATTTAGTATTAATTTTATTAATTTTTAAAGTTACCACTAGACCAACAACTTATTGGTAAAAAAATAAAAGGTGATTTCATCACTTTTTCGAAGACCCAAACAATGTAAATAATCCCTTCCAAAGAGAATTGAATCTACGTGGCAAAATGTCTACTAAACACTCTTTTACCACTACCAATAACTCATGGGTAAAAAGGTGACTTCACTTTTTTGTGGAAAACTTAAACAATATAAATAATTTTTTTTTAGCAAAAATTGAATCCATTTGGCGAAGTGCTTATTAGACACTCTTTTACCGCTATAGCAATAACTCGTTTTTGTTTCCATGCAGTGATAGTCGAGTTAGGGAGAGGACGAGCATATGTATATGTATTTTCCTTTTATCAAGTATTTACACCGGTCACTGAATTAAAACTTAGACCATGGCCGAAGAGTTTACTTCAGAGTTAAAACTCAGATCATGGCCGAAGAGTTTACTTCATTTTTTCCATTCTATTCGACTGTAACGTACTTTAGAAAAAATAAAAGTTCGATTGTAACGTGTTTCAGAAAAAAAAAATCGACTGTAACAAGTTAGATACTTACATTTATTTACAGCTCTCTACGCTAGATATGTAATGTACGATCTAGTCTCTAAATAACCTTTACAGCATATTTTACTGGTGGATTCTTATTGCTCTAGTAAAAGGAATCAAATGTTGGAAGGAAACAAAGATGATAGAAAACGAAGCACAGTTCTGCACGTTGTCCACGTGAATTGCCAGGCTAAATATTTGAACTGTCCCACCTACCTTCCAATAAGATTAAATTAACTTTATTTATTGTATTTTAATTCAATATAATTATCATCACTCTTGTCTCGAATATAATTTACGCAAATTGACGTGTTCGTGATGTGATGCTAAAACAAAATTTCTTCTCCTCCCGCAAATAATTGGTTAAATCAAAACATTTTAAATTGCGAATAAAGTAAAGGTTAGACAACCGATCCAGTGCTACTTTAGTATATCATTTAATAGTTAAAAAATTCCCACGAGGAAAATATACTACTAAAATATCATCTCATTTTTGATGTAACCTAAGCTTTAGGATATACAATAAGATTACAGCTAATTGAAGATAACCACTGATAATTAACAAAATAAAAAGGGATTGAATATGTTTTTGACGTGACAAGTGGGGCTCCTCCTTATGCACTTAACCCCCCTTTTAAGCAAGTATATAACTTTTAGGTTATAATTAATCTTTAAATTTTAATGTTTACATAGGAACATTACAATTTATATAAAAACCATCGTCTCAATTCACAGTACAAAATGAAAATAATCCAAATTTTTCAACTTATGTTATCGATATGTCCGAATGCTTGCCTCTTCTTGTATAAGGATTATCCTTGTGCATAAATAAAAGAATTATCCAACTCTTTTTTCTGGTAAAAAGAACTCACAGCATAAAAAGTAATTGATCAAACTATATTGAATTTGTAAATCTATATAACCAAAAGAGTTCTATATTTTGTATTTTTTTAAACTACAATAAAAATAATGTAGAAATATTATTGTGAAAGATATTCTTGTTGTTAGCTAGTTCTTAACTTTTTTCTTAAAATGTTTATATTAAATATAATTCATTACTCTTTTTTGAAACATAATATAATTCATTACTCTTAAAGCAGTTACTTATCTTGATATGTAATTTAGCTTAGATAAATATCTTCACACGTTATCAGAAAATATTGTGTAAATAAGAAAAGATAAATTTAAAATAAACCTAGTTTTTGTGTCCAAGTATGTATATAATTTAATCTTGTTTTATTAGTTTTTGTTTTAGGAAAGGATTACTAGGACATTAGACTTATTACGAGTTCGTAATGAGGTCCATTATGTTATTCACTAACCTAATAAAGTACGTTACAGTCGAATAGAATGGAAAAAATGAAGTAAACTCTTCGGCCATGGTTTGAGTTTTAACTCTGAGTTCGTAATGAGGTCCATTATGTTATTCATCCATTTTCATACAAAATTGTTAGAAATATTGATTCATAGTTATATTCTTTGTTATGCTTGTTCATTTCACTAAATCACATTTTCTTCATCCTGAAAAAAATAGTATAGGATTTATTTCCCATGTGTTCATCGTGATATGTGAACGTAACTAAAATTATTAGGGGCTTCTATCTTTTTTTATAGCATATGCTAATTATATTGTTGGTCAAGTAAATTCTTTATTATTCCGTCAACAAAATATGTTTTGTCAACAAATTTTTTTTTGACATTTTAGATTCTCACTTGCATAGCACCTTGTTGTAATTTTAGATATTAGATTATTTCCAATCTATTTCCATACTTCTCTATATTTTCTCTAAAATGAAAAGCCGATATTACAAAGTTATTTTCTCCAATATATACTTCTATAATGGAGATTTTAAGGAAACTAATATTCTTTTTACCTCTACATTTAAAGGTGAAAATAGTATTTCATTATATTTTTCTCTAAAAATAGTAAAAATCTATTATATAAACTTTCATTAGAGTAGACTCATCTCTAAAATCAAGTTCTATTTTTTTTTAGAAAGTGGATATGGAGGTGTTAAAAAAGTGGATATGGATTTTGTAGGACAAGAACAACATTTTTTCCAGTTTCATTTATTAACTAATCCATTTTCTAAGAAGGATATTGAAAGATATTAGAGTATATTATAATTATGATCTAAATATAGTATGTAATTATTATTTAGATCTTCATATATTTGTATCTATCATAGTTTAGGAAATCATAGTAGTATATAAACATGTGTAACATACAACTAAAGATTATGAGAGTAAATACAATATTCTTCCAATCTTCTTCTCTCAACATTCCACAATCTACATTTTCCACGTTATATTTATATAAATGAAACTTCAATATTAGTTAGTTTTTTAAAAACTTACTTTGTTTTGAACAACGGTGTTCAAGAAAATTTAAAAATTAATTAAACTAAAAAAATATGTTTTGTATTTGGTAGGGGATAAATTATAGAATAATTATCTTGAATCTTTTGTTGCAAGAAAGTTTCAATTAAAAAACCAAACGCGCTTTATCTGAGGTCATACCACAGTCAACTCTTGGTTATCTATGAATTTCAATCTCGACCGAACAATAAAAGAGCGTGCAACAAACGCGCGAACAGCAACCGCCGATCTCTTACTCGTTATAGTGTCACCGAGTAGATCTACCAGTCAATGGTATGGGAGTTCATCGAAGCTTCTCCTTCCAATCTTGACTATCCTACGTGTCAAAATCAAAACACGCCAGGTAGTATCATTACCAAAGTACCCACCCTGTCACATATAATTAATGCAGCCACACTCCAATTTTCTCCACCACGACGACTCATCTATCTGTCTCTCTCTATCTTCCTCTCTCTCACTCACTGTTGGAGCTTTTACGTTAACCGGTGACTGGTTTATGTAATGACGAACAACCGGCTACAACCAATGAGGAATCTCTGGACCACCGACGATAACGCCTCTATGATGGAGGCTTTCTTGAGCTCCTCCGATATGTCAGCCTTATGGCTACCGGAAACGTCGACGGCGTCGGCAACAGCTCCGACACCGGAGGGATTTAACCAAGAGACTCTCCAGAAAAGGCTACAAGCACTGATTGAGGGGACAAACGAAGGTTGGACCTACGCTATATTCTGGCAGCCGTCGTACGATTTCTCAGGCGCATCCGTGCTCGGCTGGGGTGATGGCTATTACAAAGGTGAAGAAGACAAAGGAAAGCCTAAACAGAGATCGATTCCGCTGCCCTTTTCGACTCCGGCGGATCAGGAGTATCGGAAAAAGGTGCTGCGTGAGCTCAATTCGTTGATCTCCGGAGGAGGTGGTCCGGTGGATGAAGCCGTCGATGAAGAGGTGACAGATACGGAGTGGTTTTTCTTGGTTTCGATGACGCAGAGCTTTGCTTCTGGTGCTGGATTGGCGGGTAAAGCGTTCTCGACAGCTGACGTAGTTTGGGTTTCCGGGTCGGATCAGTTATCCGGATCGAGCTGTGAGCGCGCGAAGCAAGGGGGAGTTTTTGGGATGCAGACCATCGCGTGTATCCCTTTGGCGAACGGAGTTGTTGAACTCGGATCAACGGAGCAGATCCGACGAAGTTCGGATCTTATGAATAAGGTCCGAATACTTTTCAATTTTAATGTTGGTGCTGGAGATTTATCGGGTCTTAACTGGAACCTTGACCCGGATCAAGGCGAAAACGACCCGTCTATGTGGATTAATGACCCGATTGGAGTACCCGTAGCTCCGAGTTCTGGCTCCCAGCTTTTTTCCACGCCTATTCATTTTGAAAATGGTGGTAGTTCAAGCACCATAACTGAAAACCCAAACCCGGATCCTAGCCCGGTCCACTCTCATATCCAGAATCCGAAATTCAATAACAGTTTCTCCCGCGAAATGAATTTCTCAACGTCGAGTAGTACCTTGGTGAAACCCAGACACAGAGAGATATTAAGCTTCGGTGATGACTGTAAACGAAGCTCCTTGAACCCGGATCCGATCCAATTTGAAAACAAGAGAAAGAGCTCTCTTGCTTTAATCGAGGATAAAGTTCTATCATTCGGGGGCGGAGGAGAATCTGATCACTCCGTCGTGAAAGAGATCCCGGAGAAACGTCCGAAGAAACGGGGAAGAAAACCGGCGAACGGTAGAGAAGAACCGCTAAACCACGTCGAAGCGGAGAGACAGAGACGCGAGAAACTAAACCAGCGTTTTTACGCGCTACGTGCGGTTGTACCAAACGTTTCCAAAATGGATAAAGCGTCTCTGCTCGGAGACGCGATCACTTATATCAACGAGCTCAAATCGAAGGTGAACAAGACGGAATCTGAGAAAATCCAGTTCAAGAAACAACTTGAGGAGGTTAAAATGGAGCTCCCCGGAAGAAAAACAAGCCCATGTGGAGATCTATCTTCTTCTTCTTCTTCAACGACTGCGATGATTAAACCTGTGGGGCTGGAGATCGAAGTGAAGGTAATAGGTTGGGACGCGATGATTAGGGTGGAATCGAGCAAGAGGAATCATCCCGCGGCAAGATTTATGTCAGCGTTGATGGATTTGGAGCTTGAGGTTAGTCACGCGAGTATGTCCGTGGTTAATGATCTGATGATTCAGCAAGCGACGGTGAAGATGGGGTTCAGAATCTACACGCAAGACCAGCTCCGGGCGAGTTTAATTTCAAAGATCGGTTAAAATGGGGTATTATGAGTTGCTTTAGGAAGTTGTGGTTGCGGGGTTAAATCATAACTAATTTGTTTTTAGTGGGGGTTCCAGTAATCATGTAGCTGTAGTTGTTGTGTAAGAAGTGTCCAAAAAAGAGCGACAAGCTTCTTTTGCTTCTCGAGTCTGTATCGTGATTCAATGTGTAACGTGTATATATATTATACGTGTAATTCCTAAATGGTTTATTGGTGGTTACATCTCAGAGACAGTAGCATCTTTCTTCTTTTTAGGGAAAGAAGCATAAATGAATCTGAGGTCACCTCTTCAAATGAAACATAGATTATGTGATTTGGATCATCTTCAATGCAAACTTCTTCTGCTAAAAAATGCCAAGAGGACAAGGAAGAGGAAGACCTCACTCCTCTCTCTGAATTCAATCCAGTTCAGGTTTCTCAAAATCTTTATTTGCTAAGAACAATGGGGAAGTATGTAACATTTGCAATCTACATAGTATCTAAGTTATTGCCCATATTCATCCCACTCTCTACTGCAAATTATGAATCCACTCTCTCTACACATATTTTAGTTACATAGGAAAAGTAACTTTAATATCCTAAGAGAATGTGTATATACATATATATATATAGCAAACCTCTTTTCTTTAATCATAATCGCTGACATCTTCAATTTATTATAATATAATTTTTTAACATTCACATTTGAGTTTATTATAAGTCTCAGTTATAAATAATAAAAGAATATAGATATACATATGTATATATATATATATATATATATATATGTGTGTGTGTGTTAACTGAAAAAAGTATGAAGTATTAGATAAGTAATTAATATTAATTGATCCACAATGAAACTAATTTAAAATTATAGGAAAAAGATAAAGTTAGATGATTATTTTTTAAATTCATTTATAAAAACTATTAAAATATAAAAAATTAACTATATTATTATGTTACAAAAGTAAGCATGTAAACTGAAAAATCAGGGTTATGCTTCAATCAATACAACTTTTTGTTCACACTATTTAGAGATAACTAGGAGTTTCCTACGCCATGCGCAAAAATAATAATTTTAAATATAGAATTACTTTTTGTTGCTTTAAAAAATTTAGTTTGCAATGGGACATTATTTTTTTCTATTTTAAATTTATTAGTATGGAAAAAATAAATCAAAAATTTATTTTTGCTTGTTTATTCTTTTTATTTGGTTTTAAAAAATTAACTTTGATTTTATTTAAAGTTCTGTAAATTTAAAATAACATTTTATAAAATAATTTTTAATTTATATTATATTTAGTTATTATTATTTTAAATATGTTTTTATCACCTAGCTTAAATATAACTATATTTATATATATATATAAATTCTAATAATATAATATTCATCTGCCATGTAAATAAATAATAAATTTAAATATAATATTATTTTATATTTTAAAAAATAGTTTACATTTGAAGTTATTAATTTTATATCTTAACTTCATCGGTTTGAATTATAAGTTTTATATATATTTTTTATTTTTAGCTTAATTTACTTATTTGCATATTTTTTTTGAAAATATGAGTTATTAGGTATTAATATATTAAATAAATATTTGTATCTTTTTATTAATGGTGATATAATTAATAGTCATTACCATATAAAAAATATTGCCAAAAATATAAAATTTTATAAGGAAAATTTTATATGTCATAATTAGGATAATGCCATATCATCATTTTTCAATAGACATGTCATCATTTTTGGTTGAAATTGAATGTGGTGATGATACATATGCAAATCATTTTACAAATAATGTCTAGGAGATACAAATAATATTAGCATAACCAATTTAGGATATATATATAGATACAAAAATGTAGACAAAAAAAATATAGATACAAAAATTATATAAAATCAATTGAGAATATATTCTTTAGACTAATAACTGAGTATTGATTAATTCTGTAAGACCGAAAATTGAATAGTTGTAAAACCATTTATAAAGACATCTCTTAAAATATACATCTGAAATAATAATATTACCATTATCTGAAAACATTTGACTAATAATAGCCATTATAACACTGTTGTAATGATTTTTTGAAATACATGATAAATTCTATTGAAAAGTACCATATAACATTTTTAAAATGAATCTCCACGTGTCCACCAAAAAACAAATCACTACCTATCTAAAAACATGACTTGTCACATTGAACATATGTCGCTTTCACCAATTTTTGCAATTTGTGGGTTTTAATCTAACAAATTTAGAAAAATACATTCACACTTTATAAATATTGGTGTTTTGTAAAAAAAATGCCATTTCAGTTTGTAATTTTCTTTTATAGACCAAAATATAAATGAGTAATTGTTTTTTGTTTACACTTAATAATGCTGACATTTCTTCTATAATTTTCAAATTGAAAGCAATTCAACTGAAGAAAATACCATTAAAGAAAATTTGTATTATTCTTTAGTATAATAATAAAATGTTACTCCACAAATATTATTTATTTTTATATAGTATAACATTGTTATATACGCACAACTAGATTTACATTAATTTATTAATAATATAATATTCTATTTGGAAAACTATCATTGTTCAAAATATTTATATTATATTTACTCAATCTCATTGTAGCAAATTAAAATGATTAAGAAAATGAATCAAGTTAAAAGAAAGATATAAATTTAAACAAAAATAGATAAAGATCTTCTTTATCCGCGTGTAACACGCGGAGTTGTTGCCTAGTGATGATAAAAAAAATATCTATGGAGTTAGTTACAAATCCAAACGATTTCTCTTCAATACAAATTTTGAAGAGGGCTAACGATGGAGGTGATAGACAAAAGTTTATGAAAATCGATGGATCTTCTAAATGCGTGTTTCTTAGTTCTTACTTTTTTTTTCTTGAGAAAGCTAAAGAATCAAGAAGTTATCTTTATTAATTCAACAACATTAATGAAATCAATGGATGCAACTCTTCTTTTATAAGACTAAGAATATAACATCGAACATCCTAATATCATGCTAGAGATAAACATCAATCTCAAGCATTATCTAAATTAAAATATAATAAAAATAAGAAAACAACACCTTCTGATGTAACATTACAAACTAATTAACTCCACTTGATGTAACATCACCCGGCACTTGTAACATATGCGTCAAGATTCAACTTATTCCATTTGATGTCACATCATTAGATGCTATATCAGGTCCCCCCTTCTATAGAAAAATTTGCTCTCGCGTTTTCATTTGTATCATCACCCATGTATGGAACCAAATGCTTGACATTGAATACATTGGAAGTGTGCATCATTGGAGGAAGACAAATTTTGTAGACATTGTTAATGATTTTCTCCAAGATCTCCAAAGAACCAACACGTCGTGCCTTCAGATTGTTGTATGTGTGTGGAGGAAATCTGCCCTTCATGACAACTGCCCAAACCTTATCACCAACCTTGAATTTTGCCTCTTGTCTACGAGCATCTGCATCACTCTTATACTTTGAAGTTGCATGTCCCAAATTAGCATGGACCTGAGAATGCAAATCCATGAATCCCTCATCAAATTCATAAGCTCATCCATGCATAGGAGTCCTATATGGAGCAATACTCAAGTCCAAATGACTTCGAGAGAAAATACCATAAACAATCTGGAAAGGACTAAAACCTATGCTTTAATTACGAGCATGATTATGTGCAAATTCGGCCTAGCCAAGCACTAAGTCATGTGACTTTATGTTGTCTCAAACCAAACAACACAAAAGATCACCCAACGATCGGTTAGTGACTTATGTTTGACCATCCACTTGAGGATGGTAAGCAGAGCTCATATACAAGTTTTATGCAACATTTTCCAAATGAACGCCAAAATGACTAATAGATCATGAGTCTCGATCTGAAATGATTGACAAGGGAAAACCGTGAAGCTTTTAGATATCCCGGAAAAACAGACCAGCTACTTGAGATGAATATGCTGTCTTTTTGCATGGAACAAACTGCACCATCTTTGAGAAGCAATCAACGATGATAAATGTGGAATTGTAGCAATGTTGCGTTTGAGGAAGGCCAAGGAAAAAAATGCATACTAATTGGTTGAGTTGGAATTGGTAACAAAAGGTACAAACCTGAATCAATAGCATGACCCCCCGATGCTAGACAGATCCACACACCGTTGGATGAATCTTTAAACATCACAGCTAAGTATAGGCCAAAAGTAAGAGATAAAGACAATATTCAATTTACAAATCACGCCTCGATATAACCCTCTGAGTGGATCTCCTTAGTAATTTATAGACGAAGGCTGCAACCCATGGAACAAAATCAATACATCATGAAGAATTCATCACCCAAGCCAGATTGTGCATCATACCAAACCTTGCTGAAGTAATGATCACTTGGATAAAGGTCTGAAAGAGTCGATAATCCTATAACCGAAACATGAAGTGTGGCTAGCATAGCATGAAGTGGACTAAGTGCATCCGCACCTTTATTTAAGGACCATGTTGTATGCTTAATGAAAAAGGTAAACTGTTGCAATTAAGCAAACCATGAAGCATGTCTAGGAGAAACCTTCTTATGATATCCCAAATACTTTAATGCATCATGATCGGTATACAAAATAGACTCACGATGAAACAAGTAGTGATGTCAATGCTTAATTGCATGAACCACCGCATAGAGTTCCACATCGTTAAGTGATGTAGCGACCACACAAACCCACAATATTTTCACTAAAGTAATTAATAGGCTTACCCCTCTGGTAATACAGCTCCAATCCCAGAATTTGATGCATCAGAATGTATCTCAAACGACAAAGAAAACTCTAGTCAATTGATAATTGGTGTTGGGGTTAGCTTCAACTTTGAGTGTTTCAAAAGCCTGAGTAGACTCATCAGTCCATGTGAACTAAGGTGACTTGATGCAGTCGGTAATAGGAGTCATGATATGCTAAAATGAGGAACAAATCTCCAATAAATGAAGCCAGGCCATGAAAACTGCAGACTTCAAAAATTGAAGTTGGAGCGGACCAAGAACGAGTGGCCCCAATTTGGCTGGATCCACTTCCAACTGTTGACGTGATACAATGTAACCTAGAAAAAGTACTTGGCCTTCATTCTACTCTTCAGTTTAGTGTCTTGTCTATTATGTTAAAGATCGTCATAAGGTGAACAACAATACAAAATAGTCATAAAGAAAACAAGAAAGTTAATAGACTTGGATGTACGATATAACATAACTGGAAAAAAATATTGAAAATCGTAAAATCAAAAATGAAAAGGGCGCTTCAGTTGATTTTGTTGATACTTTAACGATCATAGAGACCATCCTATGCAAAACATTCATCCTGTGCATCACAAAATGTATTTGTTTGACCTTTTCATTTTCACTCCTCTTCTATTTTCTTCTACATTTCACGTAATGTTCACTCACCAAAGACTTGCAATCGATTGAACATATTTAAACCATTCTATCTTACTAAAATGATACACTAAAATTGGATCTTTGCTATTGTTAATCTAACAGTGTTGTTGTAATATGTTTAGATTCAGTTTTAGAGGAGCAATTTACACTTTATCTTTATTGGTTCAATATAAAGCTAAAACAATCCATGGTTATTATAATTAAGAAATCGTAGCAAGAAAGTAACACGTTGGTTTAGGGTTTTTTAGATTATGAAAGAGCTAGCCTAGGGTTACTTCATCGGTGTCAAATTAATGTGAGCCAAACAATCATTCAATGTCGATTTGAAACAATTTTTGAACTCAGATCAACCAAAATAGACCAGCCCACTCTCATGGAGCTTTTACTTTCACAAATCTATCTTGATACCTAAGCTCTCGCCTGGAATAAAATGCGATAGAAAACATTAAAGACCAAGTTCAATAGGTTCACAAAACACCCTAATATCTACTTTCGCTTATTAGGGATGCAATGCTCATTCATAGTAGATCTAGCAACCTATCTCATGGTTAATGAATAAATTAAACTTAAGTTCATACATTAAGTGATCATCTCAATGCAAGCAATAAGTGAAGTTATGAATGAAGACCATCGATAGATTCTTATTTATGTTTAGCTCACAGATTTAACACCCTGGAATCCCAAAATAACTAAGCCGATTACTCAGCCATAACACAAGAACACACAGAGATCAATTCTGAATATACATCATGCGGTTAATGAAATAAGAATAGGGCTCAGGGTAATCTTCTCTATGGCGAGAGAGATGGAGCCGTCTCCCTTACAAAGTACCAATTTGCAAATCTAAAAATATGAGTCTTGTTTCTTTCAAAAACTAGCGTAGAAAAATAAAGAGAAATAGACAGAGTATATATAGGGAGACGCCATCATCTAGGGTTGAGGGATAGAGGAAGTAGGGTAAATTCCGAAACGGTATCTGGTTTCATTAAATATTGGGAGCAGTCTAGGGCGAGCTCTGCTCGGGAACACTCAACAGGTTGCTCATTTTGGTTACTTCACAGGAAACACCAATTCTGACATCTTTTCCTCATTCGTCTCTCCAGAGGCTTTCATACCTACTCCAGACCTGAATTGACTCAAAATGGACTAAAAGGGCTCGATAAACACTCTACAGAAATTTAGAAAACATATGTATAGTGTGACAAAAACACAACATATCAATTCCCCGAGACTTAGATCCTTGATTGTCCTCAAACAATGTCAAGTATGAAGAATGGGGAGGAAGGTTTAAAGTGTGGGATCTCTCATATTCTCAGCAACCACTAGTAAAAACATTCAAAATAGCCACTAACCGTTAGTGGCTATATCGACGAACTCTGTGGCTATACAAAAATTGCCACTGTTTTTTTAAAAGAGTGGCTATAGCGTCGTGGGTAAAACAATCCGTGGCTAGTTTGTGGCTCGTTAGCCACTGTTTACTCACATATATTATGTGGCTATATTAGCCACAGTTTTACCACTGTTTTATCGTAGTTATTCATGCCCACAATTTAGCTACTATAATTACGTGGCTATTATGAAAAAAATACTTTTAAATTTTATTTACAAAAAAATATTTGATATACATTTCACAAATTCAGATATAAATACACCAATATATAAATAAAAATACACAAGAAATAATAATTAAACCTAATCCGCCGCCATCCTCCTCGTCCTCCTCCCGTCGCCGTTGGACCTGGTCGTCGTCTTCGTTGTCTCCCGGTCGCCGTCGTCTTCTCACAGAAACCACCTCCACTCCAGCTTCTTCCAGATCTACCGGAACCCCGTCTCCTCCCTGAATCCTCTGTCACCCTTTCCCATTCATTTTGTTTCCTTGCTCCATCTCCAAGCCCGTCTCGTCTCTCCCGAAATACAACGCCTCGCCTTGCCTCCTCTGCCGCACCATCACCTTCACCTCGCCTCCTCCAACCCTGAACACACAAAAAATCAGTTCAAAACAGAGTAATAGATGGAGAGAGAGAGAAAGAGAGGAGTCAAACCGTGGTGGTGGTGGGATGGCGAGGGTGCCGTCATATGTCTCGAATCAGACTCAGGTGGTAAAGAAAGTGGTAAGCAGAGAATGGGAAAGATGATGAAGCACATCGGAGAACGAATATGGAGGAGATGGAATCTGAAAGAGAAAAGAACAGAAGATGGAAGAGAGATCTGTAAAAGATGGAGAAGAAAAGAGATCTTTAGTAGATATGAAGAGAGAAGGAGAAAGAAGAAAGAAAAAAAGAACAAAAAATCTTATCCATTGATTGAAACTCAATCTAACGGCTGGAATGGTGATCCATGTGAAAAGTGTATTGGCTAATATAATTTTTTGTTCTGTTTACCTTTGCTGCTGCATATCATTTGATGCTTAACATTAATTTTGAAAATATTTAGATTTTAGTTTAGAGTTTAAGTTAGTGTTTGGTAATTAGAGTTTAAGTTACTGTTAATAAGTTTGGGTTTTGTGTTAGTTAAAGGATATTTGGTTAAACTTAAAGTTTGGACTTTGAAACATATGATTTGATGATTTATAAAATTTAAACTTACACAATTGAAAGTATAATTATTTAGGAGTTTAGAATATATAATGTTTAGAGTTTAAAGGATATAGGGTTATATTTAAGATTAAGAATATGAGAAATAAGACTTGATTGACAATGTTAAAGTTATATAATGCAAACTATAAATGTTTTAGAGTTTAGTGTATATATAAAGTTTGGATTTGGATTTTAGAGTTTAAAATATATAAAGGGTTTGAAAATTAAGAAAGTGTATTGTAATGGAGTTTAATATGAATTTGGTATTTGAAGTTTGATATAGTGTTTGAGTTATGTAATTTTAAGAGTTAGATTTGAGATTTGAATTTAGTAAAAAAAATTAAAATATAGTTTTGGAGTTACAGCTTAAGATTTAGATAGTAAGATTGAAAAGATTAGATTTATTGTTCTGTATTTAGGTTTAAGTTTAGGGTTTAGGGTATGGAATTAGGGTTTTGTATAGAGCCACGAAACATTAGTGGCTATACCTTGGTTAAGACCCTAACCACGGATTTTCGGTGACTAAACTATGGTTGTAATAGCCACGAAAAATTAGTGTTTGTACTGTGGTTGGGTTTGCCATGGTTTAACCACGAATTTAACTAAATTGTGGTCTTTTTGCGTTCGTGGCCTTATGGTGGCTTTTAGTGGCCTTTTTTAATAGCCTCCGAATTTCGGTGGCCAGTTAGTGGCTATTTCGATTGGTTTTACTAGTGAACCATACTTTAACCACGAATCTCTTAACCATACAAGTAGTAAACTAGGACAACACATCCTTACCGAAACCTCACTGACTGCTGTTCACAATAGGATCCATACTCTACATCTCAAAACCTGCAAAAGCCACACTTTCAAGACAAATCTCCTTACATTTACTTAAAAGTAGCGTGAGCTTCTCATCACATGCACTATTTAGGGTAGACGGTCTAGGTGTTGAAGATACTATTTAATGGTAGAGTTAAAGAGTGTTTAGGGGCTACAATTTCTTTGTATAGGATGCATGATATTGCACAAAATTGCAAGAGATGATAGATGCGTTGATGTCCACAGCCTCTACTTGTTTTTGCTTTCTCTAGAACAACTGCGACTGCTTTGTTCAGGGCCAGCCATCAGGATGCTCAGTTCACCCTTCTGCTCTTCACCCCTTCAATTCGGTACCCCCTCTTTTGCTCGACCTTCCATTGGCTCATGTTTATTTGAATTATTCCCCTCCTCCATCACCTTCTCTCGTTTTTCTTGGCTAATAGACATGGTGATGCGACGAAGGAGGTAATACAAGATGGTTCTGATTTTCGACTGGGTTTTGATTGCACAACCATTCTGGTTCTCCACCCCCGTTTTCGTGCGGATCCTTGGTTATGGAGTTGTTTCTCCCCATAATCTTGCCTGCTCTCCTCAACTGATCTGATTCGCTGCAGCAGTAACGAGTAAGAGGCTACGTTGATCCTTCCTCTCTGACCTTTTTCACATATCTGCACATATGACACTGAATAACAAATGCATGAAGGTTTAATAATGGCTAAAGTGCAAGGTGGGAACTAGCTAAATATGAGCTAGCCACTCAGGATCAGCAAGATGGATAGAAAGAATAAGAAGTCCTACGTTTATTCTCGTTTCCATGATCTAATGCCCATAACAAGAAAAATTGCAGTCAAGATTAGGTTCAAGTTAAATGGAGCTAAGTCTTTCCAGTGTAACCTCGACAAGCTGAAATCTTCTAGAGAAATGAGATAAATGTCACGGGTGTTTCAGGTCCACATGTGTGTCTTTCCTCACTGATAAGGTCACTGAATAAGATAACTAAAACACGTGGGTGGTTAATAAACATAAAAAAAATAAGGTCCTAATTCCCACAAAAGTTTTGATTGACTCGATCCTAAAACTAACTCGATAAAAATATAAAAATCCAAAAGAAACAACTAGATCAGTAGCACACAAGTGCCTCCCCCAGACTTACTTCACACCATCCCTGTTGGGAAAATAAAATACAGGGAAGGCCAAACAAAAAACACCAAAATAAATAGTAGCAAATGGATAGTATAATGGGGAAGGTGGTGGGTTACTTAATCTGGCTCCTCGCTGTCTGACTAACCAGCGTACCTCTTATTTCTGCCCCTCTTCTCACTCGTTTTAGAGGGATATCGGTCCATTGGTTGCTTCTCATATGCATGTCGCTCTGCTCAGCCGCCTGATCCTCTCTCGTTTCTCTTGAAGATTGGCCCCGAACACAGCCATCGGTGATCACGTGAAGTATCCTCTTCATGAGGCTGTTTCTCTTACGCTGAGCATCAAACATCCAACGCCTATACATCTCAGCCTCAGACTCATCAGAGATAGGCCCAAGATCGTAATCTCCATCCGCGTATGAGCTTATGAGGTTTGGATCGTCCATGTTGATATCCGCATAAGTTGGTGTGGTGGTGCTCGTAGATCAGCAAAAAGGTACTCGGAACCTGGAAGGTGTGGGAACAGAAATTCACACCGTCGATTTCCCTAATCGGAGGTAAGCTAAGAAACCCCAACCTTTCTTGAGGTCCCAGATTTCTGCTGACCCTAACGACAAGTAATCAAATTATAAGCAACAGAACAAGAAATAACTAAATAAGAATTGCGAGTGAAAGAGAAAGATCTTATTCACTCGTCTTTGCGTAAGAACGCTGCGATGATACAACATGTTTTAAGAGCTTCGTACACAAGATCTGTCGGCGTGTCCCTAATTCTAAACCCTAAACCTAGTTTGAGTCGCAACTCGATCACAAAAATAAAATTTCTAAAAATCTTTCTAAGTGCTAAGTTTTTTGCTGAGAATTTATCGTCTCTTGCGTCCATCTCCTTTGATTCTCTTATATATGCCTTCAAAGTTCGGTCGTCTTTTCTTTTCTGCCCTTGATTTGAGTTTATTCTTCCCGAGAAATCTTCCTTGTCTTTTCAATTTTCCAAAATTATCTCAAAACTTGACAATTATCTTCTTTTCCATTTACCTTCTACGGAAACCGGTAGACCATCATTTTAATTGCTATCATTATTTTCTAAAATTGTAAGTGAGCCTTTATCGCGTTTTAGACCCTTTCAGGCCGTTTTGCGATTTAAACGTTTTTTACAATTTCTTTTGGAGAAATCATCCTTCATACGATTACACGATGCTGGTTCCGCAAAATAATAAACCAATTGTATAGCCGAGATAATATTGGTGTTTAAGTTAACCGTTATCATTTTATACAATTGAATCGAAGTTTTATGCGAAAACAAGTCTTTACGATTTTTATCTTAAAACTCAACGGAAAATCCAATTGAGACTAAAAAGAAACAACCTAGTCAAGATCCAAAGGAGAGAGTGATGAAGAGGATACGTTCTAGTCACCCATGGGCGACTAGACTTTGTCGAGGGTCAAGTCGCCCATAGACGACTAGACGCTGTACTCGTCTAGTCACCCGTGGGTGACTAGACCTTGTAGAGAGTCTAATCTCCCATGGGCGACTAGATCTTGCGGAGAGTCTAGTCGCGACTAGAGTAAATGTTGGGTGCGTCTAGTCATCCATGAGCGATTAGACTTTTTTAAGGGTCTAGTCGCCCATGGTTGACTAGAAGTTGCTTGTCTAGTCGCCCACATGCCAATAGACTTGGAAGCGACGCGATTGTTTCTACGATTGTACGACTTGATTCGTTGATTGGGACGAGATTAAGGCAATGGGGAATTCAGATGCGACGGTTTCTGGTTTCTTTTTACTTGAAAGGGAGATAACGTTTCCGCGGCAATATTTAGGCATCGTTTTTGTCGTGACCATTTTTGACCCCAACTTACAAGAATTGCCAAGGTTTTCTTGCGAGATGCCTTCAAAGGTGACCTCGTCAGAATCTTGGTAGTTACGAATGAGGGATGGACGTGAGCTTTGAATATCTTCTATCTTTTATGTATCTGAAGAGTATGGGTTTGCCGCTCTGGTACTGTCTCATGCCGAGGAACTACGTGTCGGTGATCATGTAGTTTACGTCCAACTTTTATAGTTGGCACAAGCGTTACTTCTTTGTCCGCGTAGATAAGGCTTCTGCTACAGAAGAAAGCATCCCTCTCTTTAGAAAAAGGTGGGGTCCCAAGGGTATCATGGTCGGATACTTTGATCGTTTTTTGTTTACTGATGTCTGACCATTTCTTTGTTTTGTGGTTGTCGATCCTCTTCCCACGTTTCCTGCGGACACAATCGTTTTAGGGACCTTCTTTAACGCGTCCCATTCTATTTTGGTTACTTTTCCCTGCAGCGAGTTTGCGCAGAGGTTGAATATCATCACACTCGAGCTCAACCTCATACGGTTGTGGACAAAGAATCGGATCCAATTATAGAGAGGTACGCTCCATATGAGATTCATACTGTGAGGGAGAGAGAGAGGTATCCCAAGAATAAACAAGTTGCTGTCGATGAAGACGATGTTGCTTACGATGGGGTGGAGCTGCCCACAGAGGAATGGTACCACGATCTCCTCGCTGGAGATGGGAGTGGTAACAGCCAGACTCCGCTGCCTTCGTTCGGAGGTGGGTCCGACCTTGACGACTATCTCACCGCTCTAAATATTCCTTCGGGTCAGCCCGCGACCACCGGAGATCCTTTTAGATCTGCAAAGTTTAGGGAAGCATTGCAATTCTGCATGGGGGTCAGTTTTCGTATTTAATATGATTTTGTTTTGTAGAATTTTCCCCTAACTTAAATGAAATGTTTCTTGCAGGGCCTTCATGTGATGGACAAGGCCCTTAGGGCGAGCTAGCTTGAAGCACATACAGCTCAGTTTAAAGTCAAGATGGCCCAGAAGGAAATTGCTCGCTTGAAGGGCGAGGCCGAGGTGCACCTTGTTTGTGAGAAGGATCTCGAGCGGGAGCGAGCGCTCCTTCTTCGTCGCGAGCGTAGATCTGGTCGGATGGAGATGGCCTCGATCAGGAACTGTCGTTCGGCTCAGTTTGCGGTTGACTTCAGAGAGTTCCAGCAAGCGTATAAGTCCTTTGGGGATTATCATGAGTGTCAAAGTTCCGATGGCGCTTTGTGGCATACGCAGGGAAGAGACTACGACTTCAAGACTGAGGAGGCGATGATGTCGAGGCATCTGGCCGACCTTTCCAACATTGGGCCTTGATTCATGTTTCTTTTGATTCGAAGGAAGTTGGACCTGCCGCTCCAGGAGAGGACTGGACCCGTTCAGAGCTAGCGACTAATCGATTGGAAGTTCGATGTTTGGGAATAAATCCGTGAAGGATGTTCGTATTTTTAAGGGAGTGTTTTCCCTATGTTATGTTTATGTTTTTGTTTTGGCCAAGTATTGTCGCATTTAGATTATTGGGACTGCCCGCATGTGGCTTTGAATCCCCGTCGTTCTGCGGCTTTTATCTTAATGAACTATGTTTCGTTCTTAATAGTTTATGAGTAGTATCGTGGGCGTGGATGAAAGAATACGAGTTTTCATCTCATCTAACTCTTTGGAGAATCGTTACGTCTGTTGTTCGTTTTGGTTGCGAGTATTCGGAAAACTTAGTTTTTTGGATTTTTATGAACATACAAATGTAAGCGAAGAGACAAGTTTTGGGATCTTGTATCATTTATATACTATGCCTTGAGATGTTTGAGACCAGTGTGCTGGGTTTAGGGCAAGACCTAGGCTTATTATCGGTTTTAGGTTTGCGGTGACTATTCCGGCTTATGTTACTCGTTTGTGGTTTCGACCTGGTTTTGTCGCAATATTGAAGTCTGCGATAAGTCTCCGGCTTATATGACTTGCATTGATCGGAAACCAAGCATCTCTCCAAAGACAACTTTGAAGTCGTGTGGAAGTGATGACCAAAATTTCTGATTTCTTTTATAGCGCTATTGTCCTTGTGTCGGATGTATGAGGACCAATCTTTTGAGAGGGGGAGGTCAAAATGTTTGTTTAGAGAACGATTGATGTACTCATCGGGGCCAATCGATGAATATGATATAAAAGATAGTTTATGCTCTTATGAGTTAGTTATTAATTTATAGTCGTGGACGGACTGTTTTAGTGGTTTGTTTCGAGTTTGAAACTATATGTTCGAGGGTTTTCTCGCGACATCTAGCTTTTGTTTTCCGAAAATATGTTTTGTGTAGGGTGATCTTAAGTTTTTGAGAATGGGGTTTAGTTTTTCGTTTGGAGGTCGATTTTGACAGTGTTCTAGAGAATCATTTGTGTAGTAGTTTGTTAAGAAGTGTTTTTTCCGTTTGGAAGTTTCCTTAGTATAACGCTTTTCAAAACGTTTGCGGGTTTCGGATATGTTCAGTTATTGTCGTGAAGACTTATATATCGTCCCAGGGATTCTTTTGGAAGCACTCAGAGTTTGCTTGGTTTTTAATGACTTAGTTGTTAGTGAGTCTAGTCGCCCATGGGCGACTAGAATTTGTCGAGAGTCTAGTCACCCATGGGCGACTAGAATTTTTAAGGGCCTAGTCGACCATGGGAGACTAAATGTGTCGTGTCTAGTCGCCCGTGGGCGAATAGACTTAGAAGCGAAGCGGTTGTTTCTACGATTGTACGGCTTGTTTCATTGATCGGGACAAGATGGGTAGGGCGATGAGGAGTTCGGATGTGACGATTTTATTTTTTTCTTTTTACTTGAAAGAGAGATAAAGTTTCGGGTAATTTATAGGAATTGATTCCGTCATGACCATTTTTGATCCCATCAGCAGGAAACTGATGTTGTCGAAGTTGATGAGGCAAGTGATGAATCGCCTCCTTGTTCTGGAAAATGTAGGTGTTCTTGTCGCACAAGTTCTGGCAGCTAATCAGGTAAGGAATGTCGATGAACTCCATTGTGGTGTTGAACATGTAGGGACTGAGATCGATTTCGAAGTGTCGTAACACAGGAGTGAGAAGACTGCCACATTGATCATTCTTCTTTTCTCCCCTCAGCAGCCAATACTTTTTTTTGTAAGCATCTGAGCGAGAACGCACCATGGGCTGGTTGTTAGTGAAGCCACCGATATCCTGGCACCTGCATCCGTTATGTCAACCTTGACCCCAACATAGAGCAGCTGTAACTCTCTGTTGGTGACTTTGGAGGTTTGATCTTTCGCGAACAAGAGGTTGCTCAAAACCTTCGCAACTATCTTAACAGTGGGGTTGCAGATCTGAGAATGGCTAGCTCATCAGGATTTGAACTCTCCTGCTGCAATGAGTTCCCAAAATGCCTGCGTAGGAGGGAACTTCTTCGGAAAGAGATCCCCTTAGGCTCCTCTGCTTTCTCTTAGATCTCAGTGCGCCTGTCCAAGGAGAGTGAGTGTTTTGTCCCATTTTCGAAGGAGAATGAGCCTGTGTCGAAAGAGGGTCTATCAGGGTCCTCCTAAGAGATCTCAGCCGGGGCGAGGGTTTGCCTAACCAAGTCTAGAAACAGTGCATGCGTTTCGTAGCAGAGATCAGGTATCCCTTGTGCAATAAGGACAACGTGCATATCCTCGTGTACTTCAAGATGAGAGAGTGATCCAGCGTGGACGAAACGCGTAGGGTGGATGTTTATTTCCAGCAGTGCGTTGTAGTGGCGTACATTTTCCTTGTCTCAACTGTCCTCATAGAAATCTGGAAGGTTTGGGCCGTTGAATTTGATATTCTTTCCTTCATTGCACGGCCAAGGGTAAGTCACATAGATCAATCCTGTGATGGTCATCGCTTGAGAAGGGGTACATTTGGAGCGGTTTAAGGATTTCACAACGTGCTGTTTGGTGCGTTGAGGCATCTGCAAAACAAGAAACAAAAAACATAATTAGTTTCGATCATTGGGTTACTAGAAAAAAGATGGAAATTTTTACTTTACTAATCTCAACACAATCCGTTCTTTTCCAAATAACCACAAAACCACACGAGATAAAAGCAATTAAATTTTGATTCGCCTTAGGTTCACCAAACGATTGGAATTCTTAACATATTCCAACTTCCTTGGTAAATCCTAGCAACCAAGGATATATCGATTTCACAGATAATGAAACCCTAATTGATTCAGTCAAAAAAAAGAAGTGGTACAGTCTCAAAAAAATCGTAGAACACACAATCATGTATATGCCAGACCGGTTCATCCTAACCCTAACAAGAAATTTCAATTCTACTTAGTCCTACTTCTTTTTTTTATCCTAGCAGCAAAAGGAGAGGTCGATTTCATTGTTTTGACAACCTAGAATCGATTTGTTTAAGAGCTGTGGGAACCGAAATTTGCACTGTCGTTTTCCGTTGAATTAGGAACGCAGGGTAAACCCTAGTTTCCCAGAGGTCCCGGATATCTGCTTAGCCACACGTCAGTGTGTCCGAATACAAAGTAAATATCGAAAAGAAAAGTACGAATTGAAAAGAGAGCAAATAGATGTCTTATTCCGAATTTGCGTATGAGAGTGTACAACAGGATAGAAGGCTTGGCTATGAGAGCTGTCGGTGAGATCCCTAGTTCTAATAACCTAGGACTGCAAAACCCTTGTTGAGTCGCAGCTCGAATAACAAAAACGGAAAGTTGCGTAAATGCTCTAAGTGCTAACCTATGTTTGCTCTGACTGGAGATTTTCGTTGTCCTTTGCATCATCACTCTTGAAGTCCTTATATAATCCTCTAGAGGCGGTTTGCTCTTTCCTCTTATGCCCTTGGCCAAAGTTATCGCTTTGCATAAATTTTCTTTTTTTCCCTCGATCTTCAATATTATCTTCGGAAACTTAACATTTATCCTCCGATCTTGACATTTATCTTACAAACTTAACATTTATCACTTCCTGCAAAATAAAAGATAAAACGTCACAAAGTTTTGGCTTGACTTTGGGTAAAGTCGCGAGTGGCCCTTTGGCCGAGATTTTGACCGCATCGGGCTGTTTTCCGACTTAGGCGTTTCTACGATTTTATCGAAGTAGCATTGCTAAAACGACATCGTCTGAGAGTTAGGATCTTTTGTATGGGATGTATGATTCTAGGTGTTTAGTTAACTGTTACCGTCTCATAGGATTTAGCCGATCCTTTCTCGAGAAATCGATTTCTTTTGGTAAGGTTCAAATGTCAATCCTGATCAAGACAGAACAAAGATAAGTTCGATCAAGTATCGAGAGAGGGAGTTAACGAGGACGAGGTGAAAATGGATTGATTGATCCGACTTGCCGAACGAGCGAACCAGATTGCTCGTACCACCCAACTCGCCATACGGGCGAGTTGGTTGGTCCGAGCCGTACAACTCGCCCGTATGGCGAGTTGGTTGGCCCATGTGGATTGACTTGCCCGTTCGACAAGCTGGACGTCTTGCTCCGCCATCTTTTCCGTCCGGGGAGTTAGATGATTGAGTCTTCTAGTCGCTTCATCGTATTGCCGTTCGGGGATATGTTTTCCCTTTTTCGAGGCATTATCTCTTTCTTACACAAAAAGTGTATTCTCCTAGTAGGTTTTGGACATTGATTCCGTCGTAACCGATTTTGACCCCAAAAGTTAGTCCCCAGCTCGTCAGAGCTGTGATGTTCTTGCGAGTGTTTTTAAGCATATTGGATGAATTAGGCAAAATCCGACGTCCGAAGCCTAGAGGTGAAATAGGGAATTCTTTCTTCTATAAGTATGTGGAATGGTTTCACAGATTCTTCACATTTTCACAAACTCTTTTAAGAATCAAAAGATATTCTCTTCTCTTTCATTCCTTTGATAAAAGAGAAACTTATGACTTCGAGAAGAAATGTTTTCTCAAAGTCTCGTGAAGACTATTCTGTCCCCGATGGTTCCAACTCGCAATGCAACGATGTTATACCAAAAGTGGAATTCTCAGCTCACTCGGTCGACCCTGAAGAAGCCATGGCGTATTGGGTGGCCAGAGGAGACGTGAAACGCCGAGATCTGGTATGTGGGCCTTGCCTCGGTTTCAAGCCAACCCCGTAGAGGGTTTTCCAAGCAAAACCTGTCCAAATGGGTTGGATACCATACGGAGCCACTGTCGAGTTCCTGAATAAGCCGAGTTTCGTCTTCCGGAGGCTGGAGAGGCTGCTGAGTCCCCGCCTGAGGGTTATTTTACGTGTTACGAGGTGTACTTGACGCAATGTCATTTGTAGTTTCCTATTCCCGAGGCCATAGTGAAACTTCTCGATCGTTCCAAAATATCGTTTAGTCAAATAAACCCGTGTGATCTTCAGCATATTGTTGGGATCCTCGTGCTGAGTTACGATCTGGGTATAACCCTTGAAGCCAACCATCTCGACGCTTTTCTTAAACCAATTGGTAATTCATCATTATTCAGTTGAGGCCCCAATCGGGGATGACGATCATAAGCGAATTTGTGCTGAACTATCATGAATGGCGGAAGCACTTCTTTTTTGTGCGCGTTGATGCTGCGTCCGTAGAAGCAAGCGGCCTCCCCGTATTTAGGACTATATGGGGTCTAAAAGGTATCCTTGGCCAAGTGTAACCCCTTTTTCTCTTCTCACTCCCTTTCGTTTCGACAAAGTTTGATTTCTAATATGTTTTTTTTTACTTTTCGTTTCCAGAGACCAATCCTTTTCCTCTGAGTCCGGACGGTCTGTTTACCATCCGTGACTTGCTTCGTGGTCGCTAGTTTTTTTGGGCAACGTTTAGCCCGAAAAGGGTCCGTCGTGCCGTTGCTATCCACTGTTCTCGGCACCGGCTAAATCTACCGGTTGCGGAAGGATCGGCGGCGTCCATGGACGGATTTTTTCCGTGCACGGCTCGCACGAGAGAAGAAAGACAGAAGAATTGGAAGGACAAACACATCGTTGTCAAGGACGAAGTGGTTAACAAGCGGTGCTCCTCCGATAATATACTAAGGGATTTCTTGAATAGTCAGGTAGAGAGTAGTAGCGGCGAACAGGACGATCTCGAGGAGCTGCTTATTTTTGATTATCCTCTGGGCGTAGCTGGATCTAGCGAGGCCCCGGAGTTTTCCCAAGCATCGCGTATGGTCAATGGGGTAAGCTTTTACTATCCTTTTTCGAAGGAAGAATTTTTTTTTCTTGACTTCGAGATATTTCACAGGGTCTCCTAATGATGAATCGAGCTCTTGACGCGAGCTGTAAGGAGGCACGCATGGCTCAGTCCAGGGCCGAGGCAGCCAATAATGAGATCACTCATTTGAGAGATGAGCTGGAAATTTCCAGTCGTTGTGAGAGGGAATCGGTCGCGACGGGGGTTCGTCGTGCCTAAAGGCGAGGGAAGAGAGAAATGGACGAAGTCTGAAAACCCGTCGTGAAAAGTTCTCGTATGAGTTCAAGGAGCTTACAAAGGGATACAAGGACTTCAGGGATTATCAAGAGTGCTGCGGTGCCGTGGGCGGGCTATACCTTACGCAGACTCCTTATTATTCGTTCCATGCTGAATATGCGAGGCAGACTGGGTGCATGAACGAGAGGGATAGAGACTTCGCGATTCCTTAGATAGAAGAGAGGATTTGGGAATAGTGGGACCTGATTCCTGTTTCTCCCGACACGCTGGAGGCCGAGGTGGGGAATGCCAATGAGACGGGTGAGGTAAACCAGCCAACGGCTCCTCTGGATGTCAACGATTATTCGCTCAGTAGATCAATGATCGGGTGCTTTGATTTTGATGACTGATTTGAGAATGCTTCTCTTTTATATTATTGCCCTTTTCTATTTTGTTTGTTTGTCGGCCGAATGTGGTCGTATGTAGCGGGATTGGCCGGATGTGGCCTTCAATCCCTATATTTTATTAACTCTTATGCGAACAGTGTATGTTATGATAAGTGGGTGTTTTCAGAAAGATGTTTGTGACTTTTTTTATTGTAGAAAGAAAACTCGAGTTGTCATCTCAACTTCCTCCCTTTTTTATAGATCATCCTATTCCTTGTTCGTGCGAGATGTTCAACGAGTTTTTGAAGTTTCAGGAACGTTTAGATACGTGTGAAGAGACATGCTTTTAGGATCTCGTATCTTTTGATATCATGCCTTGAGACGTTAGGGACCAATGTGCTGGGGTTAGGGAAAAACCTAGATTTACTTTCGGGTTAAGGTTTTGCGATGACTCATCGGCTTTTGTTTTTCTTGTTTTCGATTTTAACCTAACTCTGTCCCAATTTAAATTCCGTGATAGGTTCTCGGCTTATATGACTTCTCTGGTCGGAGTCGAGCATCTCTTCGGGGAAAATTTTCAAGTTTCCCGAAAGTGCTAACCAAAATTTCTGATTTTTTTATAGCGCATTGTTTATCCTAGTCGGATGTGAGAGGATCTATCCTTAAAACAGACCTGGGTGCGTTTTTGTAAGACGGCTAAAGTGCTCGGCGGGGCCAATCGCCGAGTTTTTTTGTAGTCTCAATTTAACTGGGGGTGTATTCTCGAAAATCCAGACGACGTCTCACCTATTTTTCTCCCGAAAAATCCCTTTTCGTAAGTAGTGCTTTGAGTAAGGAAGCAGGTTCTCGTGCTTTGGTCGGGAGTTGATGATTCGGCCAAGATAAGATGGTGTTGGTTGATCCATTTCGAGGCAGAATTGATTTTCTGCGAGTTTCCATTTCTGGGATGGTGCGATAATCGTTCTGCATAGTATGTCTTTGCAGATGATATGCAATTTACGAATTTATAAAGAAGTCTTTATTGTCGAAGAAGTTTTAAAAATCTCGAGTACAATGCATCAAAAATTTTGTTTCTGAATGTGAGAATATACGAGTGTTCGTATATGTACCCACTCCCCCCCTTTTTAGAGAGGGGGATAGCTGAACTCGCCTTTTGGCGAGTTGCCCACATACCTCTTTCAAGGATCAAGCCATCTCATAGTTCTGTTTGTTTAGGCGAGTCTTTTTACTCGGCCGTTGTGTTTGTGTCGACTGCGTCAGTTTCTGAGTCGACGTCTTCCGTTGGACTTGTCTTTTATATGGGATGGACGATTCGGGAACTGGTTGTTCGCTGACCGTTGCTAGGATCGACTATTTTGGGTCATCTTTGCCCAAAGTACTTTCGGCTGACGCCTGGGCTATCTTTGGGGGCTTGGCCTTTGTCATCGCGGTGTTCATGATTTGTCTTAGCTTGTGCTCGACAAGGAAGCAGCGTCTCGACTACTTCTGGCAGCCCCAAATTACGGCAATCCCGTTGTGAGTTGGGAATTTAATGCCTAAGTGGTAAATTGATGGGACTGCCTTCATTGCGTTCAGCCAAGGCATGCCCATGATGACATTGTAGATGGCTAGGTGGTCGACGGCCGCGAAATCGACGATCTTGTTGACTTCTTTCGCCGCAACGGGTAACTTGATAGATCCGAGGGTCTTCAACGTTGTGCCAGAGAAACTGGTTAGCGGCTTCAGAGATGATACAACTTCGCATAACTCAATGTTCATCCATTTTAGAGTGTCGCGAAAGATGACGTTGACTGTGCTGCCAGTATCGATGAGAACCCTAGCGACCTCGAGATCTCTTATTACGAGATCGATTACGAGTGGATCACAGTGTGGCTTGTTGATTCTTCTGGCTTCTTCTTCGTGGAAAGTGATTTCTCCTCTCAGACTGCCATTGATCGCGTGCCAGGTCGTCGAATTCACGCTCGTCTCGGCTTTGCGCTGATAAGCTTTGATGGCCAAGACGGTATCCTGCAGAATCGCGACCCACCGATGATCATGTTTACCTTGCGATGGTTGCTAATGTTGCCTTTATCGTCCTGCCTTCTTCCGTGTTTTTCTCCTGATTGGTCCCCTTGGGAAGGTTTCTCCGTTTGAGGAGTCCTGTCGTTTTTGGGGGGGGCGATCTTAGTTGCGGATGAGATCTTTCACGCTGGAAACTTCTGAGAGTTCTCCGGAGAGCAGCTTCGCGGCCAATCTCGCGCCGAGAACTCTGCAGTTAATGGCCGAGTGTCCACGCGTTTGGTGAAAGTCACAGAAAGCATTTTCATCGAAATTCGGATTTCGGGTCCACGTATTACCCATCGTCCGTCCTTGCTCCGATCCAGAGTTAATAGCATAGCTATGAGCTCACTGTGTTTCTTCGTCTCCGTGTTGGACGCTTATGTCGTTGCGAGAGTTTTTCTTTCTCGACTTCTGATCTGATCCTGGATACTTTAATGCATTCTTCGTTGGCTTCCATTTCTGGGCCAAGACCCTTGTTTCTTTTTTGATGATAATGTAATCCGTGGTTTTGTGAAGCGCGTCTTGGATTGTACGCGGCTTTTCCAAAGTTATCCACTTCATGAACTTTGACTTGAACCAGAGCTTTTTTCAAAGCGCATCTATCGTGACTTTGTCGCTTATCCTGCTGACTCTAGCCATGACGGTTTTGAACCGTTTTATGAAGTCATAGAGAGTTTCGTCTTCTCCCTGGGACAAGCTCCAGAGATCTACGTCGGAGGTTTCTCGATCTATGAACATCGAGTATTGTTTAAGGAATTCCAAGGTGTACTGGCGGAAGCTCCCAATGGATTTTTGCCTTAGGTGAGAGAACCATTCTAGTGCTGCTCCGCGGAGGTTTTTTACGAAGAGGCAGCATTCGCCAGTGTCCCTCTTGTTTTCTCTGAATCTGGCTCTACCCATCGCGACCGCAAAATCCTGTAAGTGTGCCTTAGGATCGGTAGTTCCGTCATACGCTATCACTTTGACCTTCCCAGGATCCGAAACCCTAGTTTCGGTGATACAAGTGGTAAAGGGCGTTTTACGAGCCTCTTCGAGCAGCAGATTGATCTCCGGTGCGGTGCTAGTAGCGTGGTGGATTTGGGACTTCATCACCTTGACCGCGACCACCGTTTTCATGAGATCATCGCAGATATTACGGATTTCAGAACTCTTGCTAGCATATTTCTGACTTTGTCGGCGTTTGCTGCGAGTTCTGCGAGTTTTCTCCTTGGCCAGTTCTTCCTGTTGTTTCCAGAAGATAGCTTCTTCATCTTTGTTCATAGGGTTGTCGAACTGGGACTCGCCCCGAGTTGCTGACTCCTTGTGCGACGCGGTTGTATGTCTGTGTCTTCGTCAGTAGGTTCGGACTGACTGCTAGATTCCTCGCCGACGCGTTCGACTTCTCCTCAGTCTTTATCTTCCTTGATAGGAAGAAGGTCTCCCGGGTTTTTCCGTGTCAGTGCGGGGGTTACCTCGTCAATATTTTGTCTAGACGGTTTGCCTTGCGTGTTTTTGGGCAACGTTTAGCCCGAAAAGGGTCCGTCGTGCCGTTGCTCTCCACTGTTCTTGGCACCGACCAGATCTACCGGTTGAGTAAGAATCGGACGCGTCCATGGATGGATTTTTTCCGTGCACGGCTCACATGAGAGAAGAAAGGCCGAAGAATAGGAAGGAAAAACAAATAATTGTTGAGGACGAAGTGGTCAACGAGCGGTGCTCCTCTGATAATATACTCTGGGATTTCCTGAATAGTCAGGTAGGCGGAAGTAGTGGCTAACGAGACGATCTCGATGAGCTGCTTGGTTATGATTATCCTCCGGGCATAGCTGGATCTAACGAGGCCCCGGATTTCGCCAAAGCATCGCAGATTGTCAATTGGGTAAGCTTTTACTCTCCTTTTTTTTCGAGGGAAGAATTTTTTTTGACTGAGTTATTTCGCAGGGTCTTCTTATGATGAACCGAGCTCTTGACGCGAGCTGTCAGGAGGCACACATGGTTCAGTTTAGAGCCGAGACAGCCAATAATCAGATCGCTCATTTGAGATATGAGTTGGAAAGTTCCCGTCATCGTGAGAGGGAATCGGTCGCGATGGAGGTTCGTCGTGCCTATAGGCGAGGGAAGAGAGAAATGACAGAGGTCATGAAAACCCGTCGTGATTTGAAAGTTATAAACTTATTTCTGCACGAGTTAAATCTCCATGATTTGAAAGTTATAAATTTATTTCTTCACGAGTTAAAAATTCGAATGTATTTCTCCCCAAACCGATATTTCAAAACTTAATTCCCATAAACCATAGTTTTATTTGGTTTATTATTAACCAAATAGTTTAAACCGGCTAAATCAAACAAAATTCATTTTAAACAATTTTAATTAAAGAATATTTTTTCTTCTAATTAAAATTTCAAAATATATTTTTTTTAACTTGAAGGAAGTTTTAAGTTTATATTTGTGTTTTATGAAATTTAAAATAAAAAAATTTACTAAGATTTCATTTTTATAAAGTTTAATTAAATCACAATGAACAAATAAGCTTGTTAAATTTTTGTTTTTTTTTTAAATTTGAAAATATATGTCAAAAAACTTTTTTGTTTTTGAATTTTGACGAGAATCAAATATTTAATCAAAAATTATCCATAATTTTTATATATTTTTATGTTATTGATAAAAAAAATTTACGTCGAAATTCAACAAAACATAGAGTTTGGCATATACTTTAATAAATAGTAATTTTTGCATTCAAAATTTATTTAATTTTGTAAACATAAAATCTTGATGTAAATTTAAATTAAAAAAACTAAAAATATTAAAAACAAATAGGAAAGCTTTTTTAAATCCAAAAAATTATATTTTGAAATTTCAATAAGAAGAGGAATAATATTCTTTAATAAAATTGTTTTAAATAAATTTTTGTTTGGTTTATCCTAAACTATTTGGTTAATTATAAGGGTTATTTGCAAATTTGATTCAAAACTCAAAGTCAAACACAAAACTAATCTCTCCCTTTTTTTGTCATTTCTTTTGTCCAATTCACCCCATATGTTCACATTATTTACAAAAATGCCACTGATTTTTTTCTTGTTTTTTTTCTTTTGAAAATGACATTTTTACTCTCTCAACCTCATCATCTTCAAATATTTAAAAGATTGTCATTGCCATCAATACCACAACCACCATGAACAACCAATTTGAAGCTCTTAATGCACCTAAAATTGATTGACACTACCTAAAATTGATTGTCACTAATTGTTATGAACAAAAAACAACATCTCTTTAACTTTGTCTCCATATTCATCCAAAAAACTCAAGATTTTGATTCTAAAATTTTTATGCTTGGTAGAGCCATTCAAGCATACTATTCTTCGTGGGTTACTTTCGTTTGAGGTTCTGGGTGGTTGGAGAAGACTATGTGTGCTTAGGAAGTCATCTCACTAGTTAAAGGTATGAAATTGAATTTTTTTTCAGATTTGTTCGCGTCGAAGACTTACCCGTAAGTCGTCTGGCTGAAGACGACTTACGTGTAAATCGTCCAAATTTGTTTGTTAAGAAAAAAAATTCTAGACGACTTACTTGTAAGTCGTGTAGGATAAAGGGATTAGTTTTGCATTTGACCAAATTGTGTTAGATCTTTGACTTTTCCTAGACGACTTACTAGTAAGTCGTCTCTGAGAAATCAAAAATTCAAATATTTTATTAAAGCTAGACGACTTACCTGTAAGTCGTCTCAGGTTACTTTTGCAATTGGAAAATAAAACTTAAATATTTAACTTTTCCCAGACTTGGAAGTCGTCTAGGTAGAGGACCTTCCTGAAAGTCGTCCAGGATAAGCGAAGTCGTCCAGATTTTTTTCCGAGATTCTGGTCAAACCTTGCTTCTCTCGGACGACTTTCAAGTAAGTCCTCTACCTAGACGACTTTAAATTAAGTCGTCTGGGAAAAGTTAAATATTTAAGTTTTATTTTCGAATTGCAAAATAACCTGAGAAGACTTACATGTAAGTCGTTTAACTTTAATAAAATATTGAAATTTTTGATTTCCCAGAGACGACTTACTGGTAAGTCGTCCAGGAAAAGTCAAATATTTGACACAATTCGGTCAAATGCAAAATTAACCTGTTTATCCTCGACGACTTACTTGTAAGTCGTCTAGAATTTTTTTCTTAACAAACAAATCCGGACGACTTAAAAGTAAGTCCTCTCATTTTAAATTCAATTGCAAAAATGATCTGTTTGGATGACTTACCCTTAAGTCGTCTATGTCTTCCGGACGACTTAACCGTCAGTCGTCTGCGTCAATGTTTAGTAAACTTTCATTTTCTCTATGTTTACTAATTTGTTTTATTTTGAATTTTTGCAGATGTTGCGTCAGTTACATGCAGTGTATGGAGAATGGTTTTTGAAAGATTCTAATTGGGATTTTGTGGTTGATAATTTCAAAGGAGCGAGACTATTTTTGTTGAGTGAAGGTTCGACACATGCTGAACTTGTTGCAATGGTTCAAGAATATTATAACCTGGACATGAGCACATAATCTGTGGAGATAACCTACTTGTTACCAGCTGAAATGATGCAGGCTCCAGACACTCCTCCCATTCATGTTACAAGTGATAGACAAGTTCGAAACTTGCTCGAGATAACCAAAACGCATGGAGTACGGCTTTGTGTATCAAGCCATAGCAAGGTGGAAACGGTTTCAGAGGACAGGGAAGAAGAGGATGAAGATGATGAAGATGATGAGTTTTTTGAAGATGATGATGATTTGGTTGAAGATGAAAATCATAATGGGGAAGAGGATGATGGGGAGGAGGATGATGGGGAGAAGGATGTTGATATCTCTATTGTTGCTGAAGCGGACGAGAATGTTGAGGATTACAATGTTTATGGAAAGGTTAAAGATGAGGATTTGGAAGAAGATGATGATATATGTTTTTAAGAATTCAAAAAGACTTATGCTATTGAAGGAGAAGGATCGAATGGTAACAGTATCTACGTCAACCAAAGTTTTGTTAGCAAGGATGCACTGCTTTCAGAGCTGCGGTTGACAACAATTAAGCGTAAGTTCTCCTTCAGAATATATAAGTCAACGAAAACTCTCTTTGTGGCAACCTGTCGGGTTAGTGGTTGTGGATGGAAGATGAGAGCGAGTGTGAAACATGGAACAAACACATTTTGGGTAACAAAGTATGTGGAAACACATACATGCTCAGTGGGAGACCAAATCGCTCAGCGGAGACACTGTACTCCGAAGTATGTTGGTAGGCTTTTCATTGATCGTGTTGGAATCATTGATGGGTTGAATCCACAGCATATCACTGATGCAATGAAGAACATGTTTGGCATGACGCTTGATTACACCACTTCATACAGAGCACTGGTATATGCACAAATATTGGTGAGAGGATCAGCAGAATATGGGTATTCGTGTCTGCCATCATATCTCGAGCAAATCTCCTTAGCAAATCCCGGTTCTATCACATCTATAGAACTTGATGAAAAAATAGATTTAAGTATCTATTTCTCTCTTTTGGAGCTTCTATCAGAGGTTTTAAGTATCAGAGAAGGGTCATTGTGGTGGATGGGACTCACCTACATGGGAAGTATGAAGGTACTATGTTAGTTGCAACCGCCCAAGATGGAAATTTTCAGATATTTCCATTGGCTTCTGGGATCGTAGATGCTGAAGATGACCCTTCTTGGGAATGGTTTTTCACAAAATTGGCTAGTTGTTTATCTGATGAGCAGCCTCTCGTGATAGTCTCCAACCGGCATGCAGCCATTAAAAGTGCGTGTGACAAGGTGTTTCTCTGGGCAACCCGAGGAATATGTTATTATTACCTTCAAGATAACATTGTCAAAAAGTATAAAGGGAAACATCTCTTGTACTTGGTGAAAGGTGCTGCTTATCCCCATACGGTTTCAGATTTTGACCGGTACATGGCTGAGATACGGAGTGCAAACCCGGATCTTGCAACGTATTTGGAGGATGCCGATGTCACCCTATGGCCAAGAGTTTATTCTCAGGGGGACAAGTACAACATAAAAACAAGCAACATCGCAGAATCTATTAATTCCGCACTGAAGCGAGCTAGAGGATTTCCTATTCAGTTCCTATTGGAGTACATAAGGGAGAAGCTAGGAAAGTGGTTTTGGAAAAGGAGAGATGATGCTTTGAGTCTCCCAAGTCACAATAGTCGTGGTGTTGAATACTTGCTTGCTGTTCGATCGGAGATAGCGGATACGATGAGGGTTCTACCAATTGATGGATGTCGATTCTTTGTGAAAGGTGGCAAAATGGACTGTGTGGTTGATTTGGAACATGGAAAGTGTGATTGTGGTGTTTATGCAGTGGAGAAAATACCTTGCTCTCATGCTATAGCTGCTGGAATACATGCTGGTTTGCATATCTCCACACTTGTAAGTCCAGTGTACTCAAAGGATTATTTGTTTGCAGGATACTCAGAAAATATATATCCTTGTATTGGACAACAAGTTGAGGAACGCACATGCTTGCCTCCGAAGGTAAAACGTGGTCCGGGAAAACAGAAGAAATCAAGATGGCAATCCTGGTTGGAGCTATCCAGGATGAGAGGACGCAAACCCGGGAAACAACACATGGTTTATAGATGCTCAAATTGCAAGGAAACTGGTCATACGAAACCACAATGTAAGGAACCACTAGACGACTAACTTGAAGGTCGTCCAGAAGACCTTCAAGTAAGTCGTCCAGAGTTTATTCCTCCAGAAGACCTTCAAGTAAGTCGTCTAGAAGGTCAGTCCTCCAGAAGACATTCAAGTGAGTCGTCCAGAATACCTTAAAGTAAGTCGTCCAGAGTTAGGTCGTCCAATATTCTGTTAGGTCGTCCAATGTAATGTTAAGTCGTCTGTTAGGTTGTCCAATGTAATGTTAAGTCGTCTAATTTTCATGTATTAAGAATTTGTGTTTAGTCTATGTATTCAGTTAGGTCGTCCAGTATTCTGTTAGGTCGTCCAATATAATGTGAAGTCGTCTAATTACATTAAAAATACAAATCAAGTTCAAGTACAAATCCTAGTACAAATCCTAATCTATCATAAATTACAAGTTCAAGTACACACAAATCCTAATCTATCATACATCATATGTACCAAGGTTTTTTGCAATGTCATCGTTTTCTTTCTCATGCTGGTCAGGAAGCTCTTTAAATATATCGATCGCCATCTTATCCCTCATAGTATTCGCGTTGGACTTAGCAAAATCTTTTTGGTTAAATGGCATCCCAAGAGCATGACATTCAATGTACCTCAGAGTGTACACGCCATAATCACCAGCTCTGGCCTGAGGGATATCGGTTGGTCTCTCATACGTGAATGACTCCATTGTTAACTGGTCACGTTGATCAATGGTAGCGCACTCATAAAACAGATAAGGGAGCATCTGGAGAAAAGGCTCCATTATCAGCTCCAGTTCTGCATCGGAGATATGTGAACGAATGCTGTCCGAGACGACTATGTGTCTCTTAGGGATCGATATCCACAGCGCAATCCAATGAGTGTCGTTCTGGTTCACTGGCAAATAGATATCATCAACATCCGTCCCCCAAACCTTGTCCGTCTGGCAAAATGATGGTAACTGGCCTGCATAATAAGCCCACGCCCCACCAGGGAGTCTTCTTCCTAAACCATAGACATCGGTCTTCGAATCCTTAAAATCCTGGTAGTTGAATCTCCATTGTTGAGAAAAGAGATGATCAAGGAAGCATATTCTCTCGCTCCTGAAAAGGTGTGGCGTCTCCTGGTGCCTCTTCCTCAAAAGATCGATCCAAGCATCCATATGCTGCATATAAAATAATACAAGTCAGAAGATATCAGACGACTTACCAGACGACTTACTATAAGTCTTCTGGTAAGTCGTCTTCGTAGAAGACTTACCAGACGACTTAGTTAGTCATCTAGTAATCGGTTTTGGCAGACGACTTACACAATCCTCCAGCCAAGCTAGGGGGTCCGAAGGACGTGATACCACCAAGTCGAACTTGTACGTGGTTTCTTGTCTATAGGTGTTTTATAATGAATGCAAACACGAAATGTTGAAAAGCAATTAGTTTTTATAGACTAAAGCTATTATGCGAAAAGCAATCACTTACGGATCAATTTTCAACCAATCGGCGAGCTCCTTCAACTTCTTCCTGTCAAGTGGTGCAAAGGGATTGTAGCCTCTAGAAGGCTTTTTCTTGTTTGCAGTATAAGGAGATCTCTGTGAGGCAGTAACTTTCCTGTTTCGCTCAGTCTTTTGACGGACCATTGCCAAAGCAGTTTCCCTCTTGTCCTCATATCTAGCAACCTGCTGCTGTTTCTCTACTGGAGTGAAACTTGTTTTTTTTGGCCAATAGAACAAGGCTCTCAGATGCGGACTCCTCGTTAACACTCTCATCAAGAAGTGTTTTATCTTTCTCCCCTTTAACACTCTCCTTAAGAAGTGTTTTATCCTTCTCCCCATTACCACTTTCACCGAGTGGTGTTTTATCCTTCTCCTCATTACCACTTTCACCGAGTGGTGTTTTATCCTTCTCCCCATTAACACTTTCACTAACCCCGGGAGAGGTTTCTTTAGGTAGAGAGGTAGTGGGTTGAGAGGATGTGCCTTTAGGTTGAGAGGTAGTGGATTGAGAGGATGTCCCTTTCCCTTGTTTGGTGATACCAACCTTCTTCTCCACTGCTTCCACCCTTTCCGAAAAATGCTTGATCTCCTTAAGGCACGTCCCAAACCCTTCCCTCATGGCATCAAATATGTCCTTGAAATTTATTTCAAGGTCCTCTTTGGTCATCCCAAGCAGTGGAGAAGTAACCTCTGGACGAGCCTCTGTGCGAACCTCTTAGTAGCCTCTGCAAACTTCCCTGCACTCTCCTCTGCAAGTGCCCCTTCACAAGCCTCTGCTGCAGGGACACATTTTTTAGCCTCTGCAGGTGCCCCGTTTTTTAGCCTCTTTACGAGCTTTCTTCAGAGGTCTTGGACTCTCTTCTTCTACCAAAACTATGGCTTTCTTCAATGGACTCACAACCACCGGCTTTATATTGACCCAGGTACCGGTGACTTCCCAGCAATCCATGGTCCACTTACACGGTCTCTAATTAAACATAACTTTAATTATGTTCTCCGCGGGAAGGTCCTCAGCATCAGAGTCCCATTTTGGAAACATTTCACCATAGTCCTTCTCAACAAAGTTCACCACCGTAGTCTGCAGTAAATATAAGATATGAACTTAGATATTTGACGGATTAACTTATAATTAAGTCGTCTGGAAAGTCATCTGGAAAGTCTTCCTACTGGAAGACTTTCAAGACGACTTTCCAGACGACTTAATTTTGGGAGTAAAGGATTGAAGTAAATACCTGTCTGCAGATAGCATCTTTAAAGCATCTGCGTCCTTTGCCACCAATGTAAGCCAGTATCGGTGGAGACGGTCTGTTTGGTATGGGATTACCATAATTAGCACCCAATTCCGGCAGAGCTGTGTACACCCAGACCTGGAGAGCTTGTATAAACCCATCAACAGTGTAACAGCCCAAAATATCTTTGCCCTTCAAAGAGTCCATCATCACCTTGAACGCGACTCTCCCCCATGGATAATTCTCAAAACGTTCTAAATCCATCACTAGCCTTGCCAGACTAACCCTTGTGGCGGTTGAATACTTTCTCCCTTCAATGTATCCAGTGAAGATGGCAAGGTACACGAGCCGCTTGCGATCCTCGTGAGACCACCCTTCGCATCTCTCAAATGCTGCTATTATCTGCTCAGTAGATGGCCCAGCTTCGACATGAACTCCCAACATCCCCCAGAAAGAAGCCATCTCCTTTTTAACAGCACACTTCGGTCTCTCAAGGTCCTCTATGTACTCGCAGTTTAGACCAGTGAGGTTTTCAAACTCTAACAGTGAAAACCTCACAGGTTCTGGACCAACTAGACTCCACAGCTCGTACTTCTTCTTTATGTCCAGTTGGAACCCGAGCATGTATTGCACCAGCCTTGAAGCCCAAGCAAATCCGAGCTCTTTAAACTTGATGAAAACTCCCAACTTTGACTCCTTTAGCTCTTCATATTCGTCACGATGAAGAGCTTTCTTTAAAGCAGCATGCAACTTCGAACAATCCGTGTGATACGAAATAGCTTTCATTGCGGGGGGCTCTTCCCCTAATGTATGTAACCTTCGGGGGAGTTTTGGAATATCCATTTTTTTGTCTGCAAAATAATGAAAAACAACCATCTCAAACACACAACCATCCAGTATAACATTTTAATTATAAGTCTAGAAGACTTTCCAGACGAGTTATAATTAAGTCGTCTGGAAAGTCTTCCAGCTGAAGACTTGTAATTAAGTCGTCTGACGACTTAATTATAAGTCTTCCAAGACTTTCAGTAGACATTTTTAGAGCATACCTGAAAATTCGGAGAAGCCATAGTCGCCTTCGACACAACGGTTATAAATCTGCCAAAATAGACAGCCAAAAAGAAATGCGGTGAGAACGGTGGACTTAAGAGACAACGTTTTAACTTACCTCGCTAGGGTTTACAGACACGCCTCTGACAAAAACGCCGCTAGGGTTTACACAGACAAACGCCGTTAGGGTTTACAGACAAACGCCGCTAGGGTTTACAGACAAACGACGCTAGGGTTTACAGACAAACAACGCTAGGGTTTGAAATAGAGGAAGCGGCGGTGAGAAAGGTGGTGAGAATGACGGTGATAACGGCGGAGAGAAACGGTTGTGAGAATGATGGATTACAGAGAATCGTCGGAAATCGCCTCTTTGAGAGAAATGACGTTACAGTTTCTAAATTTCGTGAAACAGTAAACCAAAAAAAAAAATCTTATATATGCCTGGTAAAAAATCCGGTTATGTTTAAAAGCACATTGGTAAAATAGTAAAACTAAAAGTTCGGTCCGGTTTGAACGTGCATCAGAGGACTTACTAGTAAGTCGTCTACCGTAAATATTCACCAGACGACTTACTAGTAAGTCGGCCCAGACCCTAAACCCTAAACCCTAAACTAAATTGACTAAATTAACTAACTAACCACGTTATAAAATCAAATTATACTTAAATAATGTTAACTATACACAGAAATAAACACACCTATGTCAATTTTAAATTTTTCAAAAAAACATTTATGCTTTCCAAAATCTAACCCTAAGAACACATACAATACTATAACATATGTTGGGAAAACCTAAATCAAAGAATATCATGACTCACTACTTTCACTCATCTATGTTGAAAACAATTAACTTTTGTTATATCTTAATTTATATCTCTTTAAACATATGTTAATTACATGATTTCAATTTTTTACTTATCAAAATATTTTTTACAAAATTTTTAAATTATTTTTAAGAAATACTATAATAGACGACTTACAAGTAAGTCGTCCAGACGACTTATAATTAAGTCGTCTACAAAGAAGACTTGCGGGGGTTAGAAACGGAAACAAAAATCGATTTTTTTGTTTGTTCACAAGGGGTTGGTTGTAATTTCAATAGCCTTTTGGGTTACTTTTGCATTTGATTCAAGTTTGGGTTTACTTTTGCAATTCAAATCAAGTTTTAGGTCAGTTTTGGCAATTTCTCTAATTATAAACCAATTAAAATCATGGTCTATGGATAATTAAGTTTTGAAATATTGGTTCGGGGAAAAAAACTTTTGAAATTGTTAATTCATAGAGAAAATTTTTTATAACTTTCAAACCATAGAGATTTGACACTAGGTCATAGTTTGGTGGGGATCTGATGCTATATGATAGTTCTCGTGGGGAAATAGCTCGTCGACCCAATTATAACAATCAAATTTGGAACTATAGTTGATGTAGTTTTTTATGTGTACTCTCAAATTAACCTTATGAGCTATTTTTACTCTTTCAAATAAGAGCTTCAGTGTAGTACTTAAGGATCGAATCCACATGGACTCTAGGAATGTACAATAGACTTATTGTTTTGAAATTAAAGCTAGACACTCTATGCTTATTAGCAAGCAGTGATTTCATGATTGATTTGGATTGTAAAGACTTATGGGAAATATTAGACTTAGGGGAAACTCTCAGGTAAGCTAGACTATGTAGACTTAATAGATTGCTAGGGGTTTGATGAATTGCGGTTCTCGAACTCAAACTCTAAGGTTTATGTGATCATTCTCGTGAATCTCAACTTAGTGTCGATCGATGGCCACTGCGTGGTGTCGATCAACGCTGCTACTAAAAAGTTACAGTTTCGTGGTTTGATGTGTTCTCTAAACTTCTAATTCAACTCTCATTTGTTACTAGTTGTTTAGATCATTTAAGTTACGTTTCAGAGTTATAGTCAGGCTCTTGCTTGCGCTATTAAATCCTATAATCTAGGGTTGAGGTTATCAATTTCAACTCATCATTAAGAATAACTTAAAAAAAGAACTAAATGATTACCCTAACAATTCTATGTGATCAACAAGCCATTACTACCCTCGAAGAACCCTAATTCTAACAGCGAACTACTTAGACATGATTATGAGAAACATAATAAATATTTGAATAAATTGCACAGAGTAATAAAATAAGAGATAAAGGGAGTTAAAGATCTTCTCTGTAAATGTGTTCAGATCTCTCTCTCTTTCCAATCCTAAGCTCTTCTTACAAGTAAGAACATAGCCGTCAACAATGGCTTAACAAAACATAAAATAGGTCAGAGACACGTCCAAGACTATTTTGGTAATTTGTGGAGGTCTCTAGGCTTCAGTTGGTCTTGAAACAAGTCGGGCCTTTATTTTGGGATCACTGTCGATCGACACTAAGGCTGTACAATCGATCGACAATCCTTCATCTTCTCAACAGCTTCTTCTTTGGAGGCAGACATACCACTATTCAGTAAAACATGCATAAATATACATCTAACCGTCAGATGGATCTGAAACCTGTGGCATTGGAAAATAACGCAAGCTCTATCATGTGTCAAAATCTCCGCTCAATCGCACCATGGGAAGTTCTCCATCCATAGCTAAACATCTGACGTGTATGTGTATATCATGGATCAAAACATGTAAAACCATGATATCAACATCATTAGACTTAACATTTTGCTTGTCCTCAAGCAAAACAAAGGCGGCCTGTGAAAGAGGTTTGAAAACTAGGGACTCACATAATGTATAAGTATAACTATCACCCTACTATATTGCAATCACATCAAATAATACTAATCAAAGAGAAACTTTACATGCCCTATCTAATATAGAAATCCAATCCATTCTACCAGCAACTCAGCAAATACTAATTTGACTCACCTATCTATCGATCTCATTTCTTTGCATAAATATAAAGTGCATGCTTTACCTTGGGAGTATCGATCATGACACATGGCCTCAACTCCTGCAAATCTGCATACATAGGTATAAAGTCTTTCCTGATCTCTTTCTTCCATCTTCTCTCTCTGAATCTTTAAGATCTCCAACTCAATGGACAATGATGATGATACAGTCCATCTTGCCATCTCATTTTCGATTTATTTTATTTTATTTTATTTATTTATTTTTTGGGACAAAGTTGTAGGCGAATAATGGGGTCATCGGTAATGTACATACCCCTCGCTTCTAACAATGTGTGATCATTCCTTTTAACTAGAATAGTGGGGTCATCGGTAATGTACCTACCCCCTGCATCTCAGGAAATCATCTCATTATTTTCTCTTATAGATCCTGAAGAGAGAGAGAGAGAGAGAGAGAGAGAGAGAGAGAAGGTAAATTAGAAAAATACACATTCTAGTACCTTACAAACTTGCATAAGGAATCCGATCTAATGTATACCAAGCCCCATAGCAAACAAAATTGTCTATATTAGGTTGGATATCAGCTTTGGTTCCTTCAAAATTTCTTAGTAAGTGCAATCTAATGGTAGGATGATCCACTTTGGCATCTCAAGTAATCTCTGCAATCAACATGTCTAAGAATGATGCTATAGTGTGGTTAGTCAATAAATAAGTTATTATCATAATCCTCTTCTTGACTCAATAAAAACTTTTACAAGAACTTAATAAATAAAATCTCAATATTGGTAACAGCATCAGCGGACCTCCCTCGGACTTAAATAACATTGTCCCACGTGTTATCATGTCTGGTTAGGTTAAGGAAAAACTAAATCATAATAAAAGGCAGAGAGAAAGTCGAGGTTACTAAACTCTGTGAAGAGTGTCGTCTGAAGGTGGTTAATGAATGTCGACCGATGATGATTGGTCCTCATCGTTGGCCGATGGAAAATGGTTGTTGTCGACCGATGGTGCTTCTCGAACTTAAATCTATTCTTAATTTTTTTAAATAGAAGGAATACAAAAATTAGTAATAATTAAAAATATAACAGAAATAAAACTTACCTAACAGCGGGTTGCCTCCCACTCAGCGCTTGTTTAAGGTCGTTAGCTTGACAAAAAAGGTTTGTCATTCAGGATTTGCAGCTCTTGACGCATGGTCTAAGGGCGTGAGATTTCTGCTTTAGCCCAATAATGTTTTACTATCTGCCCATTCACTATGAAATCCTTTCCTTTTGAATTAATCAGGACAATCACTCCATGAGGTGTAACTTCTTTCACGGTGAAGGGTCCTGACCAACGAGAACACAATTTTTCGGGAAATAATGAGAACCGAGAGTTGTACAAGAGTACTTGATCGTTAGGTACGAAATGCCTATAAATGATTTTGTTGTCATGATAGGCTTTAGTTCTCTCTTTGTACAATTTTGAGTTCTCATAGGTGTGATACCTGACCTCGTCCAGTTCATTCAATTGGATTAATCTCCTTTCTGCAGTGGGTTTAGCATCAAAATTTGTTGCTTTGATGGCCCATTTTGCTTTGTGTGCTAGCTCAACTGGGAGATGACATGCTTTTCCATAGAGTAAGTGGAATGGGGTGGTTCCTAACGGTGTTTTAAACGCGGTTCGGTAAGTCCAAAGTGTATCATCCAATTTTAGAGACCAGTCTTTACGAATTGATCCTACCGTTTTTTTCTAAAATTTCTGTGATTTGATAGTTGTATACTTCAACTTCTCCGCTAGTCAGAGGATGATAGGGTGTTGGTACTTGATGGTGACATCCATGTTTCTTGAGTAGTTTTTCGAACACTTTGTTAATAAAGTGGGCTCCTCCGTCGCTTATTACGATTCGTGGAAGTCCAAATCTAGGGAAAATGATACTCTTGAAGGGTTTAACTACTACAACAGCGTCATATTTTGGAGTTTCTATTGCTTCAAACCATTTAGATACATAGTCTACAACGACTCATATGTATTTGTTCTCGTGCGAAGAAGGAAAAGGGCCCATAAAATCCATACCCCAGCAATCAAACACTTCAACTTCAAGTATGAAATTTTATTCCATTTCGTGTCTCTTGCTGATTTTTCCTCTCCTCTGGCAGGGAAAACACTGTGCTATGTAGGCTTGAGCATCTTGAAACATAGTTGCCCACTAAAATTTTGCTTGTAGAATCTTTGTCACTTTCTTAAAACTGGCGAAATGCCTAGCATAATCGGATCCCTGACAATGATACAAGATATATGGGGATTCGCTTTCAGCAACACATCATCTATAAGCAGTCAGAATAGTGTTTGTAAAGGTAGGGTTCATCCAAATGATATCTCTGAATTTCCCTCTGAAATTTCTTTTTTGTGATATTCTTTAAAGAGTTCTAGTTCTACGTCAGCCGCAAGAGAGTTTACTATATTTGCGTACCAGGGTCTAGTAGTGGTGTTCAACACACCCGCTAACTTAAACTTCTACCTTTTGGAGAATCATTATCAGAACTCGAAGGGTTACATCTAGCATTTATGTCGAGTGGGATGACGACGTCGGTCGACAGCTTCGAGGTACCATCCATCGATTGTTGTTTGCAAGTCGTTGATCACTCTTCCTTAGGTGTTGAACGCACATTACCAATAAAATTTGGTTCTAATTGGTAGATGTTCTTTGTAAGTAGGAAATCATCGATTGGAATGCCATCTTCGACCCTTATTCGGGAACAGTGATATGCGATTCCATTTTATACTCTTTTCTTGTCCTTGACTTCTATGTCGAATAATCCATCTTAAAATTGTAGGTTTCGCATCCTTTTTGTTCATAAAGTACTTCAAGGTGGCGTGGTCGGTGTAAACAATTACTTTTGAACCGACTAGATAGGAGTGAAACTTTTTGAGAGCGAACACTACATCTAATAATTCCTTTTCTATTGTCGCATAATTGCGTTATGCATCACCTAGGGTCCTACTAGCATAGTATATAGCATGCAACTTTCTATCCTTTTTCTGCCCAAGTACTGCGCCTACAGCGAAATCACAGTGTAGCACATTATTTCAAAAGGTAGAGTCCAATCTGGTGATTGCACAATTGGAGCAGAAACGGGGGCTGATTTGATTTCTTTGAAAGCATTGAGACAGTTAGGTGTGAAGTCGAATTTCATTTCTTTACATAAGAGTGCTGTGAGAGGTCTAGCAATCTTGCTAACATCTTTTATGAATCTACTATATAATCAACATGTCCTAAGAAGATTCTAAAGTCCTTCACATTCGTGGGAGGCGGCAGGCCCGTCATTACTTCGATTTTGGCTATGTCCACTTCAATGCCAGCTTGAGACTTTGTGTCCCAAAATAATTCCATTGTTAACCATGAAGTGGAACTTTTCCCAATTCAGAACTAGATTCTTTTCTTTACATCTAGCTAACACCTTGTATAGGTTGTTGAGGCATGATTCAAAATCTGATCTGTACAACGAGAAGTCGTCCATGAAAACTTCCATGAAATCTTTGATCATATCTGTGAATATGTACATCATACATCTCTGGAATGTAGTGGGAGCGTTAGAAAGTCCAAAAGGCATCCTGCGGTATGCGAATGTACCATACCGACATGTGAAGGTGGTCTTTTCATGATCATCAGGATGGATGGGGATCTGGAGAAATCCTGAATATCCATCAAGAAAACAATAGTATTTGTGACATGCAAGTCTTTCTAACATCTGATCTATAAAGGGTAGAGGGAAGTGATCCTTTCTTGTGGCAGCGTTAAGCTTTCTGCAATCTATACACACTCTGTGTCTAGTAACAGTTCTCATCGAAATTAATTCATCTTTGTCATTCTTCACAACCGTTACCCCGCCATTCTTAGAACGATGTGCACCAGACTGTTGCAATTACTATCTAAGATCGGTTATATAAACCCTGCTTCCAGAAGTTTCATGATATCTTTCTTTACTACTTCTTTTAGGTTTAGATCCAGTCTCCTTTGATGTTCCAAAGATGGCTTTGATTCCTCTTCCAGGTGTATCCTATCCATAGACAAATCAAGGGAAATTCCTGGAATTTTATCTAAAGGTTATCTGATAGCCTTGCGATGTTTCTGCAACTTGTTAAGCAGAAGTGCTTGCTCTCTGTTATTCAGGTTGGCATTGATGATGATAGGATAAGTTTTCATAAAGAAAGGCATATTTAAGTCTAATTGGGAGCGGTTTAAGATTAATTTTTGGTGCTTTCTCCTTACCCATGTCTCCGGTCATTGAAGGCTATCGATCGACGGTAGGCTTTGCTTGAAGATCAACGGTGGTCGACAAATTCGATTTCTTCAATGTCGACTTGCATTACTTCTTTGGCGGCATCCATCAATCTCGCATATTCCTCAGTTCGATCATCCAACGTAAAGATTTCACTTTTCGGAGATGTGATTGCTCTACCCAAAGGATCATTAGAACAAATATCCGTAAGCGACTCTTCAGCTAATTCAGAAAGGTGATCTATATGGTAGGCTTAACCATCACTAAAAAGTTTCTTGACTATCTTTTCCAAGTCAAAAACCATCATTATATTACTGAGATTGAGACATACGCGTCCTCCTCTGACATCAATGATCGCTCCAGATGTAGCCACGAATGGTCCTCCTAAATTTAGAGGATTTCTGGGTTGTTGCTCATATCTTAGCACTACGAACTATGCAGGTATAAGACAATAATTAATGTGAACGGGTACATCTCCGAGTACACCTTCTGGAGTCCTAGTCAATATATCGGCTAAAATGAGAGTGATCCCGGTAGATCAAAATTTAGTTAGCCCGAGGGCGATCACAACCGAGTAAGGCATCAAGTTTACATTAGAGCTTAAATCACATAGTGATCTTTGGAATCTCTCATTGGGATGGTTCAATTTAGAACTACGCTACCAGGATCAAGAAGATTAACCGGTGGATCTCTTTGAATAATCGCATTCACTTCTTTGGATACCATCATTATGCTTTGCTCGGTTTCACTGAATCCTCGAGACACTGTGTCTTTCACATATTTCTTGATTTCTGAGGAAACCTTTAAGGCATCGCTAAGTGGCATCTCGATGACAACTTAATCAAAAGCTTTCTTGCATATTGCTCGATCTAACTCTTTTTTCACTTTCGCATTGCTACCAGAAAAGGGGTTCTCCCTTGGTATACCCTAGTCTTAACTGGTTTGGTTGACTTTGGGTTGGGGGTTGGGCGTCGATCGATTCTGGGTCCAGAGTATCGATTGTTGTTCTCATAAACTCCCAATTTCGTTTCTATATCTTAAGTTAGTTGGCAATTCTTCTTTGTTGCCAGCTTGGTCTAATTCTTAAATTTCAGGAAGAATAGCTGGACCATGCTCGTAAATGTCAAGAGGTATGGGGTGCAATTCTTCTTTTCCATCTTGAGCGATTTCTGCGAATTCATCAATGGTGATGCTCTCTTTCGCGCTGGGCATAAGTTATTTTCCACTTCTCAACATTATGGCACTGACTTGACTCCTAGGTTTTGTATCTGTTCTCCCAGGTAGGAATCTTTCTTCTCTCCTAATAGAAAATGCGTTATTCGTAACTTGGTTGTCAATCCTCTTAATTTTCTCACTCAGAGTTTTGAATTTCTCCATCATTTCTGAGTATAATAAATCTAATTTCTCGTCGAGGTCGGCGGATACCTTATGATTTCCTTTGAAGAATTGATTAATTTTTGAGTTTGTGTCCCTTTTTCGCACCTTCATATTTGCATCGTAGCCTCTAGTGAAACTACCTTCTTCAAGTTGGAATTTCTGAACCGGGAAGCTGGATTCGGCCATAGACTCTACTTGCATTCTCTGTTCAGGTGAGTAGTCATCGTTCATGTTACTCGATCGAGAATGATTATGTCCTACCATAAAGTTTTTAACCGATGCTAAGGTTGCTTTTAACTCCGACATCTGATCTTTATCCGAGTTCTCTGCCTTCTTCCTCCTTTCAAGATCAGTCTTCTTGGCATTAGTGCTAGATGCTATATTTTCAATGAGCTTTGTAACTTTTTCAGAGCTCCTGGTTTTGAAATTTCATTGACTCACAGTGTCCAAAGACGGTTGGTATGTCCAGTCGAGGCCTTTGAAGAAAATATTAAGTAGCTGGATCTCAGAAAACCATGGTGTAGGCAATCTCACGGGTGAGATATGAAGCCTTAAAAGCCTCAGAAGGACCCTCATAGAGTCTATAGATTCTATTTTTCAGATCTTCAGACCTTGCGTTATCAAGGAATTCAGTTAGAAATGCAGTCTTGATATCATTCGAGGAAGTGAGAGATCCTGGTGATATGCCTTTCAGCCAATAAACCGTATCTCCTGAAAGAGAATGTTGGAACAGCTTGCAGAAAATGTAGTCTTCAGAGACTCCATGCACCTTGATGCTAGACACAAAATCTTCGAGTGTTTCGAGATGGTCTATGGCATTTTCATGAGGAAGACCATGAAAAGGGTGCTGGCCCACTAAGGAAAAATATTTGGGTTTCACCTGAAAGTCTTCTCTCTGAATCGCTGGTGGACGGATCACAAACCTATTAGTGTAGAACTGATCAGGCATGTCGTAGTTTCCAAGTGTTCTCTTAAGCCCAATGCCATCATTCATGATCAAAACTATTCCTATAGGGGTCGCAACCTCTGGTCTATTAAAAAATCGGTTTACAACATTGTGTGCTCGACGCTCTTGATCTCCTACACCTATTTTATTATAATTTAAATTAGTGTATGCGGACTTACCTGCTTCCGGCTGATCGATATCGATCGATGCTGGTGGAAGAAAGTCGTCCAATGTAGATGGACAAACGTAAATCAATCCTGGATGAGCTTCGTCGATCAATTCTTGTTGTCCGGAATCCATATTCTCTTCAAAAATCACTTGTGTCATTAGGAACAAGGAAAGAATAAGTTAGCAAACAGTAAAGTAAAAATCTAGACAATATTCTAAACTAAATCTAATGGCAATAAGAAAGATTCCCCTGCAACGGCGCCAAAATTGATGTAGCTTTTTATGTGTACTCTCAAATTAAACATATGAGCTACTTTTAGCCTCTCAAATAAGAGGCTAAGTGTAGTACTAAGGGATCGAATCAACAGAAAATCTAGGATTGCACAATAGACTTATTGTTTTCGAATTAAAGCTAGACAGTATATGTTTATTAGCAAGTAGTGATTTCAGGATTGATTTGGCTTGTAAAGACTTATGGGAAGTATTAGACTTATGGGAAACTCTCAGGTAAGATAGACTATGTAGACTTAATAGATTTATAGGGGGTTGGATAAGTGCAGTTCTCAAACTCAAACTCTAAGATTTTGGAGATCACTCTCGTGAATCTCACCTCAGTGTCGATCGATGGCCACTGCATAGTGTCGATTGACGCTGCTATTAAACAGTTACAATTTCATGGTTTGATGTGTTCTCTAAACTTCTAATTCAACTCTCGTTTGTTACTAGTTGTTTAGATCATTTAACTTACGATTCAGGGTTATAGCCAGGCTCTTGCTTGCGCTATTAAATCCTATAATCTAGGGTTGATGTTATCAAGTTCAACTCAGCATTAAGAACAACTTAAACAAAGAACTAAATGATTTCCCTAACAATTCTATGTGATCAACAAGCCATTACTAACCTCGAAGAACCCTAAATCTAACAACAAACTACTCATACATGATTATGAGAAACATAATAAATAACTGAATGAATTGAATAGAATAATAAGATAAGAGATAAAGGGAGTTCAAGATATTCTCTGTAAAGGTGTTCAGATCTCTCTCTTTCCTATCCTAAGCTCTTCTCTTCTCACAAGTAAAAACATAGGCATCAACAATGGCTTAAGAAAACCTAAAATAAGTCATAAACACATCCAAGGGTATTTTGGTAATTTGTGGAGGTTTCTGGGCTTCAGTTTGTCTTGAAACAAGTCAGGCCTGTCTTCTAGGATCACTTTCGATCGACATTAAGTCTGTACCATCGATCGACAGTCCTTCATCTTCTCGACAGCTTCCTCTCGCGATGCAGACATACCACTCTTCAAAAAACTGGACATAACTTTAGATCTAACCGCCAGATGGATCTCAAACCAGAGGAATTGGAATGATAACTCAAATATCTATCCTGTGTCAAAATCTCAGATCAATCTCAGCATGGTAAGTTCTATATCCATAGCTAAACATTTGACTTGTCTGTTCAGTTTTGCACCTCAAAAAGCTCCAGAACCACCAAAATTCTCCAAAACGTATCTGTAACTGAAAATACTCTAAAACAATAGCAATTTCATATAAAAGACTCTAAAATCATATATATATATATATATATATATATATATATATATATATCATCAGTGAAAATGGTAAAAACCATGACATAAACTCTCCCAGACTTAACCTTTTGCTTGTCATCAAACAAAACAAAGGCAGCCTGCGAAAGAGGTTTAAAAAGCGGGGAATTACATAATGTATAAGTATAACTATCACCTTATTATATTGGAACCACATCAAATAATGCTAATTAAAGAGAAATTTTATATGCCCTATCCTAGTATAGCAACTCAATCCATTCTACTAGCAACTCAACAAATACTAATTTGACTCACCCTCTACTGGTTTTATTTCTTTGTATAAAAATAAAGTGCATGATTTACCTTGGGAGTATCGATCAAAGGACACATGGACTCAACTCCTGAAAATTTGCATACATAGGTATAAAGTCTTTCATGATCCCTTTATTTCCTCTTCTCTCTCTCTGAATCGTTTTAGCTCTCAAACTCAATGGACAATGATCTCAAAATCAATGGACAATGATGCTGATATAGTCTATCTTGCCATCTCATTTTTGATTATATTATTTTATTTTATTTTTTTATTTTTTGGGGACAAAGTTGTAGGCAAATTGTGGGGTCATCGGTAATGTACCTACCCCTCGCTTCCAACAATGTGTCATCATTCCTTTTGAATTAGAATAGTGGAGACATCGGTAATGTACCTACCCATCTGCATCTCAAGAAATCATCTCAATCTTTTCTCTTATAGATCCTGAAGGGAGAGAGAGAGAGAGAGAGAGAGAGAGAGAGAGAGAGGGGGGAAATAAAAAATACACAGATTATTACCTTACAAACTTGAAGAAGGAATTCGATTTGCTGTATACCAAGCCCCAAAGCAAGCAAAATAGTCAATAATAGGTTGTAGATCAGCTTTGGTTCCTTCAAACTTTCTTAGTAAGTGCGATCTAATGGTAGGATGATCAACTTTGGCATCTCAAGTAATCTCTGCAATCAACATGTCTAGTGATACGCTTTAGTTGTCTCTTTGTACAATTTAGAGTTCTCGGAGGCGTGATACCTGATCTTGTCCAGTATATTCAATTGGTTTGATCTCCTTTCCGCAGCGGGTTTAGAATCAAAATTTGTTGCTTTGATGGCCCATTCTGCTTTGTGTACTAGCTCAACTGGGAGATGGCATGATTTTCCATAGAGTAAGTGGAATGGAGTGGTTCCTAACGGTGTTTTAAACGTGGCTCGGTAAGCCCAAGGTGAATCATCCCATTTAGAGACCAGTCTACGGGTTGATCCTACTATTTTTTCTAAGATTTCTTTGATTTTACGGTTGGATACATCTACTTGTCTACTATTCTGAGGATGATAGGGTGTTGCTACCTAATGGTGAACTCCATGTTTCTTGAGTAGTTTTTCGAACACTTTGTGAATAAAGTGGGTACCTCCGTCTCTTATTAGGATTCCTGGAACTCCAAATCTAGGGAAAATGATACTCTTGAAGAGTTTAACTACTACAACAGCGTCATTTTTTGGAGCTGCTATTGCTTCAACCCATTTAGATACATAGTCTACAGCGACTAATATGTATTTGTTCCCATGCGAAGAAGGAAAAGGGCCCATAAAGTCGATACCCCAGCAATCAAACACTTCAGCTTCAAGTATGAAATTTCGTTTCATTTCGTGTCTCTTTTTGAGTTTTCCTCTCCTCTGGCAGGGATCACACTGCTATGTAGGCTTGAGCATCTCGAAAAATAGTTGCCCACCAAAACCCTACTTGTGGAAGCTTTGACATCTTAAAACTGGCGAAATGCCAAGCAAAATCGGATCCATGGCAATGATACAAGATATCTTCGGCATCGCTTTCAGCAACACACCGTCTGTATATGCCGTCAGAACAATGTTTGTAAAGGTAGGGTTCATCCCAACGATATCTCCAAATATTTCCCACAAAAAATTCTTTTTGTGATATCCTTTAAAGAGTTCTAGTTCTACGTCACCCGCAAGATAGTTTACTATATCTGTGTACCAGGGTCTAATAGTGGTGTTCAACGAACATCCCCCTGACCTATCTACCTCCGGTAGAATCATTATCAGAAATCGAAAGGTTACATCTAACATTTATGTCGAGTGGAATGATGACATCGGTCGATAACTTAAGGGTACCATCAATCGATGTTCTTTGCAAGTCGTCGATCGATTCTTCCTCATGTGTCGAACGCACATTACCAATAAAATTAGGTTCTAGTTTGTAGACTTTTTCTGTAGGTAGGAAATCATCAATAGGAATATCATCTTCGACTTTATTCGGGATAAGTGATATGCGACTCCATTTTCTACTCCTTTCTTGTCATGGACTTCTATGTCAATTCTTGTTATAGGAGAATCCATCTTAAAAGTCTGGGTTTCGCATCCATTTTGTTCATTAAGTACTTCAAGGCGGCGTGGTCGGTGTGAACAATTGCTTTTGAACCGACTAGATACGAGAGATTTTTTCGAAAGAGAACACTACAGCTAATAATTATTTTTTTATTGTCGCATAATTGCGTTATGCATCATCGAGGGTCCTACTAGCGTAGTATATAGCGTGCAGCTTTCTATCCTTTTTCTGCCCAAGTACTACGCCTACAGTGAAATCACTGGCGTCGCACATTATTTCAAAAGGTAGAGTCCAATCTGGTGATTCCACAATTGGAGCAGAAGCGAGGGCTGATTTTATTTCTTTGAAATCTTTGAGACATTCAGGTGTGAAGTCGAATTTCATTTCTTTACATAGGAGTGCTACGAGAGGTCTAGCAATCTTGCTTAACTCTTTTATGAATCTTCTATAGAATCCAACATGTCCTCAGAAACTTCTAACGTCCTTCACATTCGTGGGTGGCGGCAGGCCCGTCATTGCTTTAATTTTGGCTATGTCCACTTCAATGCCAGCTGTTGAGACATTGTGTCCCAAAAAAATCCACTGTTAACCATGAAGTGGCACTTTACCCAATTCAGGACTAGATTCTTTTCTTTAAATCAAGCTAAGACCTTGTATAGGTTGTTGAGGTATGATTCAAAATCTGAACCGTACAACAAGAAATCGTCCATGAAAATGTAACGCCCCGATCGCCCACAGCTAATGGGCCACCCACGCCCGCTCTCTCAGACCATGGGCCACATCCCGTCCGATGGTCGTGCGTTAATTTTTCCAAGGCTTGAAATCATTGTTTACTGACCCCGCAATCACCACCCGACCTTTCCCCGTGTTTTGGACTCACTCGCACGGTATCGCGAATCACTTCCCGATAGGTCACTCATCCTTGTACTACTCTCGCCCAAGCACGCTTAACTGGGGAGTTCTGATGGGATGTGTAACGGAAAAGGTAAGTCAACTTTGGTGACATAGGTAGCCAAATCAATTATTTTAATCCTTTCCACATATCACCACTCGGGATGTTACAATTCACCCCCTCTCAAAGAACGCAACGTCCTCGTTGCGCCCCACAACAGGTCTCAAGATGCCTCTCGGGTCAGAACCGAGATGGTTAACCATATCTGATACCACTTGAAACACCCCGACCGCCCACAGCTAATGGGCCACCCACACCCGCTCTATCGGCCCATGGGCCCCATCCCGTCCGACGGTCGTGCATTAATTTTTCCAAGAATCGAAATCATTGTTTACTGACCCTGCAATCACCACCCGACCTTTCCCCGTGTTTTGGCCTCACTCGCACGGTATCGCGAATCACTTCCCGATAGGTCACCCATCCTTGTACTACTCTCGCCCAAGCACGCTTAACTGCGGAGTTCTGATGGGATGTGTGACAGAAAAGGTAAGTCAACTTAGGTGACATAGGTAGCCAAATTAATTCTCTTAAGCCTTTCCATATATCACAACTCGGGATGCAGATCAATTGGTAACAGCTTCTCTGTGGGAGTGTTGAGAAAGGGTGAGGTCTTGGGTTCGAGTAACGCCAAGCGCATCAATAACCCACATGTGAGCCGAGGCCTATGATTCGGGCAGGTTGTATCATAGGGGAGGGGTTAGGGTCCGTGCACTGCAGGGCCGGCTGATCCTCCGGGGTGGAGTTGGCCGTTATATAAAAGTCGACTTTTTGTGACAACTTGTCCCACGGACCTCTGGCTCACAGCGCTGCAGCGCATCGACCCTAACCCCTCCCATGTGCAGTCGGTCGCGTAGGTAGGTTATTGGTGAGGTTCAAACCCCTGATCTCACCCTTTAACAACCTCCTCACAGGACAAGCTGTCACCAATTGTTCTGCAGGTCAATTGGTGACAGCTTGTCCTGTGAGGAGGTTGTTAAAGGGTGAGGTCGGGGGGGGGGGGGTTCGAACCTCATCAATAATCTACCTATGCGACGGACTGCACATGGGAGGGATTAGGGTCGATGCGCTGCAGCTCTGTGAGCCAGAGGTCCGCGGACATGTTGTCACAGAAAACTTCCATGAAATCATCGATCCTATCTGTGAATGTGGACATCATACATCTTTGGAATGTAGCGGGAGCGTTAGAAAGTCCAAAAGGCATCATGCGGTACGCGAATGTACCATATTGACATGTGAAGGTGGTCTTTTCTTGATCATCAGGATGGATGGGGATTTGGAAAAATCATGAATATCTATCAAGAAAAAATAGTAAAACAATAGTATTTGTGACCTACAAGTCTTTCTAACATTTGATCTATAAAGGGTAGAGGGAAATGATCCTTTTTTGTGGCAGCGTTAAGCTTTCTGTAATCTATACACATTCGGTGTCTAGCAACAGTTCTCATCGTAATTAATTCATATTTGTCATTCTTCACAACCATTACCCCGCCTTTCTTAGGAACGACATACTGGACTGACCCAATTACTATCTGAGATCGGGTATATAATCCATGCTTTGAAAAGTTTCATGATTTCTTTTTTTACTACTTCTTTTAGGTTTGGATCCAATCTCCTTTGATGTTCAATAGATGGCTTTGATTCCTCTTCTAGGTGTATCCTATGCATATACAAATCAAGGGAAATTAATGGAATATCATCTAAAGAATATCCGATAGCCTTGCGATGTTTCTGCAACTTGTTAACCAAAAGTGCTTGCTCTCCGTTATTCAGGTTATGTTGCTGATGGCGGGATAATAGTTTTCATAAAGAAAGGCATATTTAAGTCCAGTTTTAAGCTCAATTTTTGGTGCTTTCTCCTTACCCCAGTCTCCGGTCATTGAAGGCTGTCGGTCGACGGTAGGCTTTGCTTGTCGATCGACAGTATTGTCGATCGACGGTGGTCGATAAATCGATTTCTTCAATGTCGACTTGCATTACTTCTTTGGCGGCATCCATCAGTCTCGCCTATTCCTCAGCTCGATCATCCAATGTAAAGATTTTGCTTTCCGGAGGTGTGATTGCTCTACCCAAAGGATCATTAGAACAAATATCTATAAGCGACTCTTCAGCTAATTCAGAAAGGTGATCTATATGGTAGGCTTGACGATCAATCAAAGGTTTCTTGACTATATTTTCCATGTCGAAAACCATTGGTATGTTACCGAGACTGAGACATATGCGTCCTCCTATGACATCAATGATCGCTCTGGCTGTAGCCAGAAATGGTCTTCCTAAATTTAGAGGATTTATGGGTTCTTGCTCATAACTTAGCACTACGAAGTATGTAGGTATAACACAGTCATTAATGCGAATGGACACATCTTCAAGTACACCTTCTGGAGTCCTAGAGGATCTACCGGCTAAAACAAGAGTAATCCCGGTAAATTGAAATTTAGTTAGACCGAGGGCGATTACAACCGAGTAAGGCATCAAGTTTACATTAGAGCCTAAATCACATAGTGATCTTTGGAATCTCTCATTGTGGATGGTGCAATCTAGAACAAAACTACCGGGATCAGGAAGTTTAACCGGGGCTTCTCCTTCAATAATCGTGCTCACTTCTTCGGATACCATCATTATGTTGTGCTCGGTTTCACTGAATCCTTGGGGCACTGCGTCTTTCACATATTTCTTGATTGCAGATGAAACCTTTAAGGCATCACTAAGTGGCATCTCGATGACCACTTTGTCAAAAGATTTCTTGCATACTGCTCGATCTAACTCTTTTTTGGTTTCGAATTACTACCATAAAAGGGGTTCTCGCTTGGTTGACCCTAGTATTAACCGGTTTGGTTCACTTTGGGTTCGGGGCTGGGCGTCGATCGACTATGGGTCCAGAGTATCAATCGATGTTCTCGCAAACTCCCAATTTTGTTTCTATATCTTAAGTTAGTTGGCAATTCTTCTAAGTCGCCAGCTTGGTCTAATTCTTATGTTTCGGGAAGGATAGTTGGACCATGCTCGTCAATGTCAAGCGGTATGGGGTGCGATTCTTCTTTTCCATCTTGCGCGATTTCTGCAAATTCATCAATGATGATGCTCTCTTTCGTGCAAGGAATAAGTTCTTTTCTGCTTCTCAACATTATGGCACTGACTTGAATCTTAGGGTTTGTATCTATTCTCCCAGGTAGGAATCCTTCTTCTCTCCTAATAGACAATGCGCTATTCGCAACTTGGTTGTCGATCCCCTTAATTTTCTCACTCAGAGTTTTGAATTTCTCCATAATTTCTGAGTATATTAAATCTAATTTCTCGTCGAGGTCGATGGATACCTTATGATTTCCTATGAAGAATTGATTAATTTTCGAGTTTGTGTCCCTTTTTCGCACCTTCATATCTGCATCGTAGCCTCTAGTGAAACTACCTTCTTCAGATCGGAATTGCTGAACCGGTAAGCTAGATTCGTCCATAGACTCTACTTGTTTTCCCTGTTCAGGTGAGTAGTCATCGTTCATGTTACTCGATCGAGAATGATTATGTCCTACCATAAATGTTTTAACAGACGCCAAGGTTGCTTTTAACTCCGATATCTGATCTTTATCCGAGTTCTCCGCCATGTTCCTCCTTTCAAGATCGGTTTTCTCGGCATTAGTGCTAGATGCTATATTTTCAATGAGCTTTGTAGCTTCTTCAGGGCTCCTGGTTTTTGAAATTTCCTTGACTCGCAGCGCCCAAAGCCGCTTCGTATGTCCAGTCGAGGCCTTTGAAGAAAATATTAAGTAGCTGGATCTCAGAAAACCATGGTGTAGGCAGTCTCGCTGGTGAGCTATAGATCCTTAAAAGCCTCAGCAAGACCCTGAGAGAATGTATATATTCTATTTATCTGATCTTCAGACCTTGCATTATCAATGAATTCAGTTAGAAATGCAGTCTTGATATCATTCCAGGAAGTGAGAGATCCTGGTGATAGGCCTTTCAGCCAATAAGCCGCATCTCCTGAAAGAGAATGTTGGAACAGCTTGCAGAAAATGTAGTCTTAAGAGACTCCATGCACCTTGATGCTAGACACAAAATCTTCGAGTGTTTCGAGATGGTCTATGGTATTTTCATGAGGAAGACCATGAAAAGGGTGCTGGCCTACTAAGGAAAAATATTTGGGTTTCAGCTGAAAGTCTTCTCTCTGAATCGCTGGTGGACGGATCGCAGACTTGTTAGTTTAGAACTGATCAGGCATGTTGTAGTCTTCAAGTGTTCTCTGACACCCAATACCATCATTCAGGATCACATCTATACCTATAGGTGTCGCAACCTCTGGTCTATTAATAAACCGGCTTAGGAAATTGCGTGCTCGACGTTCTTGATCTCCTAGGACTACTTTATTATAATTTAAATTAGTGTTTGCAGACTTACCTGCTTCCGGCTGATCAGTATCCATCGATGCTGGTGGAAGAATGTCGCCTGATGTAGATGGACAAACGTCGATCGATCCTGGATGAGCTCCGTCGATCGATTCTTGTTGTCCGAAATACATATTCTCTCCAAAAGGTACTTGTGTCATTAGGAACAAGGAAAAAATAAGTTAGCAAACAGTAAAGTAAAATTTTTTACTATATTCTAAACTAAATCTAATGGAAATAAGAAAGAGTCCCCGGCAACAGCGGCAAATTTGATGTAGTTTTTTATGTGTATCGTCAAATTAACCCTATGAGCTACTTTTACTCTATCAAATAAGAGGTTCAGTGTAGTACTTAGGGATCGAATCCACAAGGACTCTAGGATTGCACAATAGACTTATTGTTTTCGAATTAAAACTAGACAGTATATGTTTATTATCAAGCAGTGATTTCAGGATTGATTTGGTTTGTAAAGATGTATGGGAAATATTAGACTTAAGGGAAACTCTCAGGTAAGCTATACTATGTAGACTTAATAGATTACTAGGGTTCTGATGAAGTGCGGTTCTCGAACTCAAACTCTAAGGCTGAGGAGATCACTCTCGTGAATCTCAACTTAGTGTCGATCGATGGCCACTGTGTTCTCTAAACTTCTAATTCAACTCTCGTTTGTTACTAGTTTTTTAGATTATTTAAGTTACGTTTCAGGTTTATAGCAAGGCTCTCGCTTGCGCTATTAAATCCTATAATCTAGGGTTGAAGTTATCAAGTTGAACTCAGCATTAAGAACAACTTAAACAAAGAGCTAAATTATTACCCTAACAATTCTATGTGATCAACAAGCCATTACTACCTTCGAAGAAACCTTAATCTAACAATAGATTACTCAGACATGATTATGAGAAACATAATAGATAACTGAATAAGTTGCATAGAATAATAAAGTAAGAGATAAAAAGAGTTCAAGATCTTCTCTATAAATGTGTTCAGATATCTCTCTCCAATCCTAAGCTCTTCTCTTCTCACATGTAAAAACATAGCCGTCAACAATGGCTTAACAAAACATAAAATAGGTCAAAAACACGTCAAAGGGTATTTTGGTAATTTGTGGATGTTTCTGGGCTTCAGTTGGTCTTGAAACAAGTCGGACCTGTCTTCTGGGATCACTTTCCATCGGCACTAAGCCTGTACCGTCGATTGACAGTCCTTCATCTTCTCGGCAGTTTCCTCTCGCTAGGCAGACAGACAACTCTTCAGTAAAACGACCATAACTTTAGATTTAACCGACATATGGATTTTAAACCAGTGGCATTGGAAAGATAACTCAAATCTATATCCTGTGGAAAAATTGCAGCTCAATCGTGCTATGTAAAGGCCTCCATCCATAGCTAAACATCTGACATATCTACGTAGTTTTGCACCTCAAAAAGCTAGAATCACCAAAGTTCTCCAAAACGTACTTGAACCTGAAAATACTCTAAAACAATACCAATTGCATATATAAGACTATAATCATATATATATATATATATATATATATATATATCATGGGTGAAAACAAGTAAAAACCATGACATATAAATAGTATATTATTTATTTGATATACCATTAAGCTGAGAAAAAAAACTGACAGTCCTCTTTATAAATGGCTAATCAAGATGGGAAACAAATATTGAGTCATGGTATTTAGCATAGCTGGATCATTCGCAAATTGGATTTACAAAAGTGACAAAGTTACCTCAGAAACTGGCTCAGATTAGCTGAGAAGATAACAAAGTTACCTATAGAAACTTCCACAAAAAGATATTCTCAGAGAAAGCCCAAGCGTCGGACCAACATACTTGTCCTACTGATCAAATCCTGGTACGAACATGGATAAGCTGTTTTCCCTAGACATTTGAAGAGTGATAAGCCTTATAGTATGAATTGATTAAGATTCAAACCTAAAGATTGTGGATCAAATGGTGACGCAAAAGCTGCGAAAGATTCCTGATACTCCTACTTCTCCTTCTCGTAATATGACACACCAAAAAAATTGAACCTTGAATTGTTGGATATTACATACCAACGGACTGAGAGAAAACTCCATACAAAGAAGAAGAAAAATTGTTGACTGATTGATAAATTCTTCAAGGTCGTGGGTACATATGTTAAATGCTTAAAACTGAAAATCCTAAACCAAAACCAAAGTGATTAATGAAAATCATATCCTAATCATATTGCTAATTGGTTTAAAACACCAAACCGACTCTTCATGGGTTTATAAAGCCAAAGATCTATTCCTAATTATTTTAGGTAAATAATAAAATCAAATACACTTTAAATAGACCATAATGGTCGTGGCTAATCATATTGGGCCTATCATAAACCAAGCTGGTTTTCCCTTCCTCTTTATGGGCCAATAAAGCCCTTTCAAACAACTCTTTCTCGGGCTCGATTCATATTTTTTTTAGGTCCGAACAAGTTTCTCTTTATGATCATTTGGATGATAAAGATCCAACTCATGTTCAATTGGTTCTTCATCTTCCATTTCTGACTCATTTCTCGCTCATGTCGGTTTGACCAAACCATTTCTCAATCATACATGTTTTTCCATTCCATTTCCTGTACATACAGGTTTATCCAGTCGATTTCCTGGTCAAGTAGATTGCCCTCTAGTCATCCATGTTTTCCATAGTCCCTCCAAGTTGCCTCATCAAGGCCCATGGCCTTCTTGTGATCCAATACCTCATGAATAAGGCCAATAAGCTCTCAAATAAACCCAGTAAGTCGTGATATGATTCTTTGCCTTTCTGGTACATGTATTGGCTTTCAAGAATTTATTTTGAATCTTATCCAAATCTCACCATCCCTCATCCTTTAAAAGGATTTGCCCTCAAATCTAGTTCTACAAGGATGAAAAACTGTTCAATCTCAACTTATTTGTTTCTCTTTTGGACATGGTGTTGTTAAAAATCTTGTGTACGTTTATCTCCCATCCATGTTCAAACACAAAGCTTTGTAAAGACTTCACACGTCCTAGATGCTTCACTGAACTATGTTCGTTACAAACAACACTTAGAAAAAGGAGTTTCTGCTCCTTGTTTAGCTCAAATCCAATTGCTTCTGATTGTGCTTCTCTACAGTGATACCAAATACAAGCCTTGATCTTACACTTCTTGGCACGTGATCTCAGCTTAGAGAAACCAGAAACTGACATTAATTCTTCATGTTCATACAAGAAACCTTCCAAATCAAGCTTTAATGCTTTTATGCACACAAAAGCTCCCTCTTGGTTCAAGTTGTTAATGCTTTTATGCACACAAAAGCTCCCTCCTGGTTCAAAAATAAGGTGTTGCAGCCCCTTGATAAACCTAAGGTTCTCCACAAGGTTAATCTCAATTCATACAAGAGGTTTGGTTACTAGATCACAAGAAAAAGAGTCGATGATATCACTTTTCTTCAACCATAGCTGTAAGTACCAGTTCATGAGCTTTAGGTGATCCATCAAGCACTTCTTCTTAAGATTGGTTTTTAACAGACACGTGGTCACACATAATTGGTAGAATCTCCTCTTGTTTTGTTTCATTCTCTTGTTTCAGATGACTGACCAAGTTTTTTCTTCAATAGAAGTTGTCGATTTTTGTTCAGTCTCTTCTTTTTTTCTTTACTGGTGTCTACTTATAACAACTTGGTTCAGCATCTCCTAATTGTGGATGTGGGACTGACCTCTGTTGTTGGGGCATTGAGTGAATGATCTCTCATGTTCATGAGGTGTTCCTTGAACTGTGGGTTTTGCAATTCATCAAGATAGGCTTGATGTAGTTGCAACTTTCTTTGTGCCTCACACTCATAGTAGCTCTTTGGCTCATCTCTGGATGTCATAACACGTCCTTTAGCTGACCTAGAGTGGCTTTGCATACTTTCCAAATCAGTTTGACTATACCTCTTGGCTACAAACATTTTTTTCATGACAACCTTCATCTCATACCAAGAAGAAACATGTTTCTCCCCATATCTTCTCCTAATGTTAGATGTCTGATACCACCTGTCGAGTGCATATCCACATAATCCAGTAGTTGCTAGCTAAACCTTTTTCTCTGCAGTGCACCTATGGCAGTTAAAGATTGAAACCACCTTCTTTCCCCATTTTAGGTATGTATATGGGTTAAACTCTCCATAGAAGTGTGGAATTTGGCTCTCTTTTCTTCTTCCTTGCAACAACTCATTTGTTTCTGTTTGTTTAGCATTCTCTTCATGTTTTCTATAAGAATACATATAAGATTTCTGGATATATGATGAAACATGTGGTCCTTTGTTAGAAACTTCAAACCCTAACCTTCAAGTGGCTCTGATACCACTTGGTACGACCTTGGAAAGGATGTCTTTTCCTTGATCACTTGAAGGGGGATAAGCCTTATTGTATGAATCGATTAAGACTCAAATCCAAGGATTGTGGATCGAATGGTGACACATAAGCTGCGAAAGACTGATACTCCTAGTTCTCTTTCTCTGGATATGACACACCAAATAGATTGAACCTTGAGTTGTTGGATATTACACACCAAATAGATTGAACCTTGAGTTGTTGGATATTACACACCAGCATACTGAGAGAAAACTCAATACAAAGAAGATTAAAAGTTGTTGATCAATTGATTAATTCTTCAAGGTTATGGGAACATATGTTTAAAAGCATAAAACTGAAAACCGTAAACCAAAATCAAAGTGGTAAAGTGGTTAATGAAAACCATGTCCTAATCCTATTGTTAATTGGTTTAAAACACCAAAATGACTCTTCATGGGTTTATAAAACCCAAAACTTATTTCTAATTGGTTTACATAAATAAAAAAAACAAATACATTTAAAATAGACCATAATGGTCGTGGCTAATTGTATTGGGCCAATCATAAACCAAGCTGACTTGTTCTTCCACTCTTTGGGCCGATAAAGACCTTTCTCGAACATCTCTTTCTTTGGCTCGATCCATCTTTTTCGAGGTCCGACCAAGTTGCTCCTTATGCCCATTTGGATGATAAAAATCATCTTCATGTTCCACATCCAGTTATGGTTCTTCATCTTGCATTTCCAACACATTTCTCACCCATGTCAGTTTGACCAATCCATTTCTCGATCATACCTATTTATTCATTCCATTTCATGTTCATCTAGTTTTGTTCATCCCATTTCCTGTTCATCCAGTTTTGTTCATCCCATTTCTTGGTCAAGTAGGTTTCCCTCTAGTTATCCATGCTGGTCCATAGTAACTCCAAGTTTTAGAAAGGCCTCATCAAGGTCCATAGCCTTTTCTCGGTCCAATTCCCCATGAATAAGGCTAATAAACTCTCAAATAAGTCAAGTAGGTCGTGATATGATCCTTTGCCTTTCTGGTATATGTATTGGCTTTCAAGACTTGAGTTTGAAATTAATCCAGGTCGCACCAAAACCATTGTCGTACCAAAAGATTCAAGCTTTTTATCACTTTCATCCTTCGGTTTGACATCCGCTATTGGCTTATTGCACGCACCATTGTAGCTGATAGCATGTCTCATTCACATGAAAAATGTATTAGCTTCTACAAAAATACGATGAAAAATAGTCTAAAAAAAGTGAAGACACATCGCAATCTCAAGATAAAACTTCAGTCATAACGACAACTTAAAATAAGGAAATACAAAGTCCAGAACATGTAGATTGTATTGATAGCAGCATCCATACCTGATCACCACTCATCAGTCTGCTGCGCAATGGTGTTAGTAACGTTAAAAGTATGAGAATTATGTGTAAATATAGAAAAGTGGATAAGTTAGGCGATGGGCCTGTGGAGGAGAAGTGAGGACGTATGCTTTAAGCTCTAACGCAGTCACTAATTCTATTTTCTGGTCACCTCCATATTTAGAAGAACGTTGAGGAACAATTGTTACAACTGTTTCCAGGCAACTAGTACTACCATGCGAAAAATAAATAAAAATAACTAGTTGAGCCAATACATTTAGATAATTTTGGATCCCATAGAACACTTTCGAAGAAAAAAATTTCCAAAAATATGTATTTTGTTTGATTCGCTTTATATTGGCATTATCATAAGCTCATTAATCATAAAATTATAAGGAAGTTTTTTGTGTAAATGATAAGTTTAATAATGATTTAAGAGATTTAAGAGATTTAAAAGGTTATATTTCTAATTTGATATATAGCAACATATATGGACATATAAATAGCAATATATGAGTTAAATCTTCTAGAAATATAAAATAAGAAGAAAATTATGTGTTCTTAGAACTATGAAATTCATAGTACAAGGTAGTTCTAGTCATCTTATAGTAACTCAAGTAATTTCAATATCACAAATAACGAATAGTAGTCCTAGTAGTACTAGTCAGCCACATATACATAACAGTGCTAGTAGTGATAGTGGCACCTAATAGTTCCTCTGCCCCTTTCTCTACCTCGTCCTTGTTCATGAGATACTCTGACTGATGGAGACCTTTTTGTGTTGTTCCTTTCTTCGTTTCAAATATCGGAGGAAGGGTTTTACGTGCTCTAATTTCCTCTGGTATATATATGTTTGAATACAATATCTTTGGAAAATAGTCTCTAATAGTGTTGTCTTATTGTTTCTTAGTTTCTTCAGTAGCCTCTTTATCATATGCCTATCTTTCATTGTCCTCTCTTACTGTTTTCTTAAATTTTCATTAAATTTTTTTCAGTAGAACTCATTTATATAGGTGTATCAATAATACAGGATGTGCTTTAGCAATACTAGTTATCCCAGTAGTACTCACAAAATTTCATTTCCATTGATTTTATCCATCTCGAACGACATAGTACATTTAAAACAACCATAAGTATCTTTTAACACCAATGTAATGTCTTATTATACTTTTAAACCATGTTAAAATATACTCAGTCGTCCTTAAACGAGATACCATCTCATATATAATCAAAACATATAATTCAACCATGAGATAAAAATTAAATAATAAATATTTTTAGTATATAATTATAATATTGTATATGCTGTTTTAGTAAAGCCATTTTTCATGGTAATACAACTTCTTTCAATAATACTAATTTTTAAAATAATTTAATATTCCTCATCGTCTTATGAAAAATAACATTTTGACATTTTCACATATATTAAAGATAATAAAAAGTTTTTATATTCTTTATAAATATATATTGATATTAAAAAGTTTCTAATCACTTCAAAATATTTTGAGATTATTTTTATCAGTTTATACTTCAAAATGCATCTTCATTTACAGTATACTTTTTATATACACTAATCGAATAAATAGAATATAAAATTTGTATCTAAAAATTAATCAATACGGTATAAAATCAAAATATCCCTCTTAGTTTATATAGAATATACATCAAAATATAAAAATTCAAAAATATTGTTTAGTAAATTAATAGTAATATAAATAATAAAATATTACAATCTCAGTTAATTTATAGAGTCTTACTATATACGTTAATTTTGCCAAAAGCATATAATATGCAAAATCTTTATACGTTTCGAGGTGGGAAATAAATTTAGATTCTATATGGTTTCTCTTTCTCTATTTACTTACTTTTGTACGAAAAAAATGCTACACTAAAACAGTGATAGAGTACTGTCTACTGATCATCCTGAACGTAAAACTAATCCAGGATAATGATGAAAACATACAAAAAGAAACAAAATATAGAAGAAAAGAGAACCAGAAGAAAGGAGACCAACAAAAAAAACTTACTGTTCTTATCTCCAACTCCATTTCATTTTTTACTTTTTGCTTCATTTTGAAGTAAATTTTGTTACAACCCTATTTCATTTTCTACTTCAAAATAAAGTCACGAATAGTGTTGCTTCAAATTTGAAGATATACTGTTCACATCTTCATTTTTTAAGATAAACTTTTCTAATTATAATTTGGTCCTTAACTTTTACTTATTCTTATATTTTACCTAAATAAATTAAATATTTTAATACAACCCAATTAATTTCTAATTTTAGTTTTTATTTTTACCATATTAATTAAAAATATTAAATATACTAAAATCATCAAAAACTGTTCAAATGAAGTTGATGTTTGAGGAGTTTTTTTGAGCTTGTTGTTCTTCATTTCTTTCCAATAAAATTCGAGTTTGCTCGAATTAAATGTATGCACAAATTTTTAATTTATTTACTTATGTTTTGTATAATAATTTTTATTATATGATAATGTTAAATTTGTATTTAATAATATTTATGTTGAAATATTGTTAAAATAAAACATTTGGGTAAAACTTGTAAACATAAAAAAATAGAAGGTGTTTTTAGAAAATAATGATAAAATAAAGATGGAATATACTTAGAATATTCTTCTTACAAAGAGAAAATGAAGCAAAACATTAGAGCAAAAAGTTGCTTCATTTTTAACTTTATTTTGAAGAAAATGGATTTTTGAAGATAAAAAGGAAGCCAACCATTGGAGATGCTCTTACTAGCGCTATAACATTTTCATATTTTCACTAAAATAGCATGGGAAAATTTCAAGTTTACCACTTTTGTTGTACCATTTTTTTATTTTTACCTTTATTAAAGAGATATTTTCAAAAATATCATTTTTTTAAGAGACAATTTTTTTTAATTAATTAAAATCCTAAATTTTACTTTCCTAAACCCTACCCCCTCTACACTATCCCTTAACTCTAAACCCTAAATCTTAGGTTAATTAATCTAAGGGTTATAAGTGTGTTTTTTTCTCTTAAAAACAATGGTAAAAGTGATTAAAGTATTTTTGAAAAGTGGTACAAAAAAAATTGTATTTTTGACAATTTCCCAAAAATATCATTCAGTGTAGTTTTAAAAAAGAAACAAAATAGAAAATAGGATGGCACACATTCAAAGTAACCTATGATACATGTTTTCAACTTCTTCAGGAAAATTAACGAAAATATAGAAAACAATTTCCCAAGGAAAACGTATTTTAATATTAAAGTTGGAGGCAGGTTATTACTGAAAAAAATCAAGAATTAAAGTGGTAGAAAATCAAGAATTGAATGAAAATTATGACGTCTACAATAAATAAAAATTGTTTGTCAATGTATATATAAACGTCTATGTGCTCATTTGTGTTTCTGAGTTTGAGTAAACTTATATTTTTAACATCAAACTTGAGATTCATATCATCTAGTGAGGCTTTCTAGCTTCGAAAGTGACTCTATTGTGTCAAAAGATGAATCAGCGACCACGAAATGATTACTTGAGAGTGAATAGGACTGGTAAGTACACTCGAAAGAGTATTTTCGATCAAGTACACACTAACGCTAACGCCATACCTCAGCAGCCGCGGCAAACGCAACCGAAAACGCAAGTGTACATCATTGACAAGGAAGACTTCAAAAGCATTGTTCAGCAACTAACAAGTAATAAATCATGTGAGTTTTTACCTCACAACCTTCAAAATCGTGAGAATATTAGACCAGAGCCGATAAACCGGACCTCCCAGGTTCCTCTCAATGCCACAGCGGTTCATGTCTCATCGCATATGCGTTATATTGAAAGCTTACTTGAAGAATCATCAGACTCTAATGGTGACCAGTTCCAACAATCATTTGATGAGAATCAATCGCGTATGCAACCAATCCCATATTCAAATGGTGTTAATCAGGAGATGACCACTACTTTGCCCTCTCCTTGGTTCGATGGTTCGCCTCAACAAATGGACGGTTCCTATTCATTGCAGCCAACAGGAGTTGATTGTCAACAACCATTGACTCCAAACTTCACATTTTCGTCTGTGGCTCAACCTGGAGTTTTCGATACGGATCTAGGGCTTTTTTAGCTCTTCCTAAATTCCATGTTTTGATTGCTGTCACCACTCAGTTTTTCATTCCATCTTCTGATGTTCCAGAACAGGATATCCATTAAACACAAGAAATAAGCTTGTTTGAATAAGAAAGGTCAATTTAGAAAAAAATAACGTCAATTTAGAGATGCTTTCGTAAGCTTTTATTTATAAGCTTTAGTTTGGTTGGTGATAATGAACATGATGTTACTGTCTTATTTGAAGTTTTGTTTGGCTTATCAGTAAATTAATCAACTCTGTTTGTCTCATCTAAGAAATCTTGTACATAAACATTAATAACAAACACTATAACATTTTACAATAAGGACTAAATAGAATTTATTCATTCTTTGTTATGAAAACGATTGTAAAGCCCATTTGAATACCCGGAGTGAGGCTCCATCCGCGGGGCGCACCACCCCTTTGGGGATTAGTCTGGGTGAAGGCTGGGATACCCCCAAGGTTAAACAAAAAAAAAACATAAACAAGAAAAACTTGGTTTACAAGAGGTTAACCAAGACGATTATTATCAAAAATTGACGCAAGACACTGAAGAAACAGAGAGAGAGAGGGTAAGAGAAACTGTTAGCATATTGAAAGGACCATGAGCAAAGAGGTTGACCAGAAAATCGTCATAGGAGTTTCGTCTCAAAATTCTAGGGTTAACCAGCCTGGCCGAGCTGAACCAGCCTGGCCGAGCTGAACCAGCCACAACTGACATGGATCTCCGCGATTCTGCAATCAGAGGCACACACGTTGAAAATCTCAACTCTATATGTAGGAACTCTGGTTTGGAAGTGCAGCCGTTGAATCTTGAAGGACAACAATGTCGTCTTTTGAGCAATCTTGTCCCATCCTGTTGTTCCCGTCGCCAATATCTGAAAATGTCTCCGACTATGTCTCTTTACGGTTCTTAAAACATAAAACATAAAACAGAGTCTTGCATGTCAAAGATAAATAAACATTTTTATTATTGGGGACAAATTATTAGGAGAATGAATGATATGTATTATTGATATGAGAGTACACAATGTATACAGCATAACTAGTAGGGCTTTCACGTTATGTATATTTACACAATACTCTTTCCTTATATACTCTACACGCCCCCTCAAGATGGAGGTACTTGAGTAATTCCAATCTTGTTATATAGTTCTTGAAATCTAGCTCTCGGAAGCGGTTTGGTAAGAGCATCTGCAAGCTGATCTTTGGTGGAAACATGAGCAACACGAAGTGCACCAGACTGAACATTATTTCTGATGAAATGATAGTCAAAGGCCACATGTTTCATTCGGGAATGAAAGACAGGATTAGCACACAAGTAAGTGGCACCGACGTTGTCGCAGTATATCACAGGCGCAGCAGGAAAGTGTATATCAAGTTCAGACAGAAGTGAACATACCCATCGAAGTTCATAAGCTGTATTCGCCACTGCACGATATTCAGCTTTTGTGCTCGAGCGAGCAACTCCGTTCTGTTTCTTTGCAGACCAGGAAATGGGAGTGGCACCAAGGTAGATGATATAAGCGTTTGTGGACACATAATCATTGGGATCACCAGTCCAGTCAGCGTCTGAGTAAGCATGAAGCGAGAGAGGAGAGTTCTTACGTATCAGTATACCATGTGATGCAGTCCCAGCAAGATAGCGTAGAACTCTTTTAGCCGCTTGCCAATGATCATCAGTGGGTTTGTGCATGAATTGCGACAACTTATTCATCGCGTAGGCAATATCCGGGCGTGTGAAGGCCAGATATTGTAAGCTTCCAACAACCATTCAAAAATCAGTCGGATTGGAGAGGGTAGTGCCAGACGTGAGAGTGAGCTTAGGGTGTGAAGCCATCGGAGTGGACACTGTTTTGGCATCAAGCATCTTTGTCTTAGTGAGAAGATCATGAATATATTTCTTCTGCATCAGATGTAACCCATAGCGTGTGCGCGTAACCTCAATACCCAGAAAATAGGATAAGTGGCCAAGATCTTTGATGGAGAAGCGTGTTGCAAGTAGATGGATAATTTGATCAACCAATGCATTGCTGCTCCCGGTAACGACAATGTCGTCAACATAAACCAAAATGAAGACCTGATGACCACCAGTGTTGTAGACAAAGAGAGACGTGTCGGCTACTGAATTTCAAAAACCAGCATCAAGAAGAGTATGTTTGAGTTCCTCGTACCAGGCGCGAGGCGCTTGTTTGAGACCATAAAGAGCTTTTCTGAGACGACAAACATGATGAGGCCTATCTTGATCAACAAAACCAGGAGGTTGGGAAACATAAACCTCGTCTTGAAGTGTGCCTTGCAAGAATGCATTGTTGACGTCTAGTTGACGGATGCACCAATCACGGCGAACAGCATGCTCAAGTACAAGTCGGACAGTAGTGGATTTAATCACCGGGCTGAATGTCTCAGCATAATCAAGGCCATACTTTTGATTGAAGCTATGCGCCACAAGTCTTGCTTTGTACCTGTCAATTTTACCATTAGGAAGATATTTTAGTGTAAAAATCCATTTGGTATCTATGACATTAAGACCCGGCTCAGGGGGAACCAAGTCATAAGTGTGGTTGCGAGTGACTGCATTGAACTCATCGGTGCAGGCATTGCGCCATCTTGGATCTCGCAGAGCTTGGTTCACTGTGGTTGGGATTATGGGTCGGGTATTGATGGTTAAGTTGTATATGGAGTTTGGTTTTACGATATTGTTTTTGGCTCGGGTTCTCATCTGGTGCTGATTTGCAGGTGGAGGTGTTGGCGGGTTTGTATTTTGAGAGGAGGAAGATGACGTTTGGGTGTGAGACGGGACAAGGGAAATTTGTGGCGGTAGAGTTGTGGAGGCTGCAGGTTGGTGTGAGGATGAAGAGGAAGATTGTGTACCTGTCGAATGCCTTGCAGAAGTCATCTGGTCTCCACTAGCAGCTCTAGGGATAGACGACCTATGTTCTGCGAGAGGAGTTGCAGAGTGTACCAGAGATGGCGATTGCACGATAGGATGGTGATGATCAGAGCTCGGTGGCGCAGATGAACTAGTAGATACGAGTGGCCGGCTTGGAACAGGTATGGCTATGGGATAAGAGTGGACGAGATTTTCTGAAGTTGTGGTTCTAATGTTGAAGATGATTTGGGTTGAGGATGGCGATACGGGAAGTAGTCTTCGACAAACTGGACATGGCGAGATGTATATATTCGGCCAGTGACATGTTCCAAGCATAGATATGCGCTTTTTGTCAGTGAGTAGCCAATAAAGACGCAGGGTGAGGAGCGATCATCAAGCTTTGTCTTTGCATATGGTCTCATCCATGGGAAGCATAAGCAGCCGAACACCCGGAGCTTAAGGTAGTTAGGCGGTTGATCAAAGAGCTTGGCGTAGGGAGAGCTGTTGTTGAGAACTTGAGACGGTAGTCTATTGATGAGGAAGACAGCTGTAGCGAAAGCATATGGCCAGTAGGTTTTAGGAACACCCGCTTGATTGAGTAATGTGAGACCAGTCTCTACAATATGACGATGCTTTTGTTCAGCGATACCGTTGTGTTCTGGAGTATGAGGCGGAGAGGTAAGATGTGATATGCCGTTGGCAGAGAGGAACGGTCTGAGGCCGAGATACTCTCCTCCATTATCAGAATATAAAGTGATGATCTTGGTCTTGAAATTATTCTCAACCAAAGCTTTGAATGCAATGAAGGTTTCACGGACTTGGGATTTTTGTTTAAACGGATAAAACAAAGTGTATCGGGTGTAGTGATCAACAAGGATAAGGTAGTATTTGAAGTGGCCTGTGGAGAGAAGGGGGGAGGTCCAGATGTCACTATAGATGCATTCTAGTGGTCTGTGTGTTTGGATAGTGTTTAGGTGAAAAGGTAATTTGTGGGTTTTATTCATGAGACAATCAGGACAAGCAAACTGTTTTTGAATTGAATCAACAACTGGTAAAGAAAACTGAGCAACAACAGACTTTAAAATAGGAGTAGATGGATGACCAAGTCTTGAGTGCCAAGAGAAAGTTGAGGTTTTGGGTGATGGTGAAGCATGATGTGAGGCGATTGGGGTTGCTGGGATTGGCCACTCGTATAGTTCGTTCTTAGTTTTGCCTTGGAGCAAGCGCTCCCCCGTGCTGAGATCCTTCACCTGAAAATGTGCGGGAAAGAATTCGACAGATACTTGGTTAGTGTTACATATTCGGTAAACAGAGATGAGATTTTTATGAACATTTGGAACATATAAAACATCTCGTAAGGCTAAGGTTTGAGAGGGAGTAGGGAGTATAGTTGAACCAGTGTGCGAGATCGCAAGACCGCTACCATCAGCAATGGTGACCTCCTTGCCACCGTTGTAGGGTTGGTGTAGTGAGAGATTGTTGAGGTCGCTTGTGAGGTGGTGGGTGGCTCCGCTGTCGAGGATCCAGTTACTGGCATTGTACGGAGCTGCTGCAAGGTGCGCACGAGGCTGCCATGGCGCTGGAGTGTAGCTTGTGCCGGAAGATGAACTCTGGTGTTGCAGTTGAGAGCATGTCCTCGCACTGTGCCCATATAAGCCACATATCTGGCACCGCCCTTGATAGCCACGAGAGTTACCTTGACGATTGTCATGTCTAGGAGTTAAACTCTGTTGCTGCCATGTTTGAGCTTGGCGGTTGCCCTGGCGATTGTTTCCTCCATAAAAGTTCTGGTTCCTTGTGTTGTTGATCTGTTTGTTTCCAGGATGAGTTGCTGCATTCGCCGTTATAGGAACAGAGACTGGAGCAGTAGCGATTGTTTGAAGCTTAACCTCGTGATTAAGCAAACGTTCATGGACTTCAGTTAGAGAGGGAGGAGTATCACGACTTTCAATCTGGTCTATGACAGGTTTATACTCTTCCGGGAGACCATCGATCACGTACTCAATCTGATCTTCGTGATCAAGAGGCTTTCCAAGTAATGCAATCTGATCAAAACGAGTAGTCAAACCTTGAAGATACTCATCGATGGTCTTGTTGTCCTTCTTCTAGTATTTCAATTGATGCTTCAATTGTTTGAAGTGAGCACGACTTGGTTTGGCGTATGTATCAGAGAGTATGGTCCAGATTTCGGCAGCAGTGGTAGCGGTAAAAAAAATCGGTTGTAGAGATGTCGAGATAGCTCCTAAGAGAGCTGAGAAGAGCAGCCGGTCTTGGCGTTTCCACAGGGTATACGTCGGGTTGGTACTGATGGTGCCTTCGTTGGTAAGGGTCGGGGGTGGAATGACAATAGATACATCGATGTACCCCGCTAGGTCGTATCCATCGAAGAGAGCGTGGACTTGACGACTCCACATCACAAAGTTGGTGGAGGTAAGCTTGGTGACATTTGTCATGTTTATGTTGAGAATGGTGTGAGTATCGGAGACGTTAATGGTCTCGCTGTTGTTGGCCGGAGATGTTGACATGGTTGTGAGATGGAGGTTTGAAAACGAAGAAGAAGAAGAAGGGTGGGAAGATGGCGGCCGTAAAAGAAAATTTGAGGGATCCTAGGCTCTTGATACCATATTAGGAGAATGAATGATATGTATTATTGATATGAGAGTACACAATATATACAGCATAAGGCTTTCACGTTATGTATATTTACACAATACTCTTTCCTTATATACTCTACACAAATATCCCACGTCAGAAGTTGGAAGAGATTCTAAATAATATATAAGATAGAAATGTGATGAAATTTGTGTAATAAGTCTCTCTGGGATTTCATAAAACATAAAATAGAGTCATATCTTTTAATAGATATGTGAAGCCAAGCAAGAGTCCATGAGTTACCAGGAGATAACAGAAGCGTCCTCGAAAGGGCAGTGCGGTTTTCATTATTACTCATCAAGTTTCTTGCATTGAGAGTTATGCTTCTTCTAAGTTTACGAAAATAAAAAGAGTAATGCTTCTTCTACCACTGGAACTTTCCAAGGCATTGCACTTCACCACAGCTACAACGGTGAGAAAATTCAAACGTGGAACTGGTGTATAGATTAGTGATAAGGAGAAGATAGAAGACAGAAGACAGAGAGAGAGATACGAACAGTATAAAACTTAACTTACATGACCCAAGACATAGCAACATTACAAGACCTATGAAAAGGACAGGGTGCTGTTGGAATTCATAGATGTGTTCCTATAACGCCCCAACCGCCCGGCCTCCCACGCTTGTTCTCGGCCTATAGGCCCCATCCGTGAGACAGACGGTGTGTTAATTTTTGTACGGTTCAAAAGTTTTGTTTATTGTCTCTGCAATCACGACATAACTTTTCCTCGGGCTTTCGCCTCACTTATACGGTATCACGAATCACTTCCCAATAGACTACTCATTATTCTATTACTCCAGCGCAAACACTATGAGCTCTAGAGCTCTAAATGAATGTGTGATGGAAAAGGTAAGCACACTTAGTGACATAGTTAGGCAAATCAATTCTCTTAAGTATTTCAATATATACCACAAACAATGGTGTTACAGTGCCATTTTCTTGTAGTGGCCAAAAGATGTGGAAATTATTATCTGTTTTATAGAGGTTGTTGTGATACAGTGGGAAGAGAAATAAATAGACTTGAAAAGAAATTCAAGAAAAAGAGCATATGTGATTGCATGCATGTCTGCTGTTTCTAGAATGTATGGACCAGTCCCCTTTTAAAATCTCTTTTTCGAGAATCAGACAAGCACAAGTGTTGCCAGTCTTTGTCAAATATTTGGAAAAAAAAGTTACAGAAGGTAGTTGAAAGTCATTGATTATGAAATCCAAGTACCAAACATTGTTTGATTTCCACACTGAAAAAGGGAAGAATACCAAGTTTTTTTTTAAGAAGAATACCAAGTTCAACATCTTATAAAGAAGATAACGGAATAAAGACTTGAGAGAATCAAAACACATATAGAGACTGAGTGATCTTCTCTAAAATCCAGTCCATAGAGAGAGGAGGAAGTTCTAAAGAGCAAAAGAGGAGCTTGTTAGAACAAGAAAGTTATAAAGAGATGAACAAGATTTTGTTCGGATATTGATAATTCTATACTATATAATTTTGTGTGACTTTATCACTGTTTCTTCTACAGTTATAAGCAATACATTACAAAAACAAAAAAAAACTAGAAAACTTTAATCTCAGAGACGAGAAGATATGGTCAGTTAGATTCACATCAGTCTGGAGTGGTAAGCAACCATGCGACAACGTACATATGAAGTGGGAGTAGAAAATCACTTCGAACATGTTCTTTTTCTTCCTAAATGAAAAATGGTGACCAATTCTTTAGCCATAAATGAAACTAGTGATAACAAAGGTTCCTTCACAAGCCTGAAATCATTGTCGTCATAATGTAGTAACATGAATCAACACTCGTACAGAAGAGGAGGGGCTAGAAAAGAAATCGCAGGCATCAGGTTTAAAGTTGATTGATGCTTAGGATTTATCTTGTCGTGTTACCCGAGAAAAGAGTTATGAGCTCAAACACACACAAAAAAGCCTCGTTTTTAATCCATTATTATATAATGGCTTCCTCTGCTCTCTTCAGGAGCTGCAAAATCAATTCATGAGAATATTACAAGTCACTTAGTTTGGGAAAACAAGAGTTGATTACTAAATGTACTGAGTTATATTACTCTCATAAAATAATCTTCAGCAACTTCCCATGAAAAGAGAGAGAGAGAGAGTTGAGTATTGGAACTGTTTTTGGACAAATGGCTATAGCCAATATTTCGATGACTTTTCCGAGAAACTTGATTGTTGGTATGACCGGATTTTGAAATCATTGGATTTTTTTTTGTGTGAATGCTATAAGATAGTGTATTTATATGTCAAAAACAGAGTTCTTTTGGATAAGAAATTTGGTATAAAGTCGTTAATTTGGAAAGTCTATAAAGCTTGATAATTTAACAACATTAAAAGAATTAGTTTATATCCACATTTTTATATGGAGAAGTAGTGAAATAGTTATAAAACCTTATGAGTATACTATGGTATAGTAGTGAAAATATATACCCAACTAAAATACATGTGTATTAAACCAAATTGAATCAAACCAAGTTTGGTATCAGATTCGTGTTTGGAACTGTGGGATTGAGTTTAAGATTTGGTCTACCTTAATATTGTAATCATTTGAATATTGCTTTTAATTTTTAATAATTAAAAGAATCGCATATATTTTTTATTAATTCAAGAAAACGTTTTTTGACTTCCATGGTCATGTTCAAATTGATTATGAAAAGTAATGTCATAAACGTTTTTTGCTGTTATTGTTTAGGAGAAGCATATATAACACATGTCTCCTTATTTTAAAAGAACACTTACGAATATATACAACAACAGGAAAACAATTCTCCACTTGAATAGTTATACAATTTTAGTATTTTTTTTCTTCTGAATCTGAGAGCATTATAAAAATAGGTTTGACACATTCTTTTAATTATTGATGGGAAACAGAAACATATGCATTTATTTTGGAAATCTCAGCTTGGTGAGACTGTTACACTACAAAGCATTTAAAGATTTAAGAAAGTTGCCTAGTGTTGGAAGTTTAACACATGAAACTAGGCGAGTTTATAGGCCCAATATGTCTCCGTGCTTTTTTCCTATAAATAGAGAGTTTCTCTCTCATTTCTTCATTCTTCTTATAACTCAAAAGGTATTCTCTCTCTCTCTCTTCCTTTCTCTCTTTCTCATCGCCACCTCCTCTCCTTTTTTATTTGTGCCTCCTCTCCCTTTCCTTTTTTCTTCCCGATCTCTAGTTTGCAGCCGTCGATCTCGGAACTTTTCTGGTTTGCTTGTCGTTCACCAATCGTCCCGACAACGACGCCGCTGCCTCGAAAGAAGTATTCGGAATCGAAAACGGGGAAAGGCGTAATGACTGATCCTAGCCCTCCGATTGATCCACCTCTCGGCTCAAAAGTGTTGGATTCCGCGATAAGGCCCTCCGGAATTCTACAGGTGGTGTAGCAAGTCTAAACTCTGATCGGATCGGCGTTGCCGGTGATGTAAAGGAACAATTTACAAGAGACGGTGGTGGTCATTGCTTGGCGAATGACGAGGTCGCCGATGAAGGCATTGAGGGAAGAGCTGTTGCAGGTGGGGACGTCGGTAGGCATTTGGTCGATCCTAATAGGAAGGATGGGCCATCGATTACGTTCTATTATCATCGCAATGAGACGACTGACCAATTTCCAGATCTCATGTTGGAACTTTTCTGGCCATCTGTTATAGAGGGAAAACACTGAGGTGACGTCTCGCCGATATGGTCGACTAGGAAGAGTGTTGCCTAGTTACTAAAGGGGTGTAAAGCGTGGGTGTCATATTCATTATCCCGTGATCTGACTGGTAGCCATGGACTCCGCCGATCGGATTCCAGTGCATTTATGAATCCTTCTGTGGAAGATATTCAGAGCTATGGTTCCCTATCCCTCATTTGATTACCTCTTATTGTGCTCGCCGAGACATATCTATGACTTTTCTGATGAATGGGGTGGTGAGGATTGCTGTCGCCTTGATGGTAATGACATAGGAGATAGACGTGACAACGAGTATTCGGGGTTTCGAAGAGATGACACAGCCTCAACTGAAACCAAATGATTTATATGCAGTGCAGATGCGTTTGGGATTGCATATCCTAATCGGTCATCCTTCTAAGAATAAACATTGGCAACACTCTTATTATTATGTGAAGGCCGATGATGCCACATTTGAAGAGCCGTCGTGCAAACGCTTCCGTGTTTTGTGGAACCATCATATTGGTAGTTAGCCTACGCTGAGCAATCGGTCTTTCGACGCCGGTTTTGACTCTTTGTATTTTACTTTTGTAATTAATCAACCGAACACGATCGGGTATCCTGAAAGGTTTTGGGAGGATATTTCAAAGATACATGCGCTCAGTCAGAACAAGTGGGACGATTTCGACCAAAAATGAATTCGCCGTCAGCGAAACATAGATGCTAAAGGTTGGCACTCTCTCTTCACTTTTATTATCTTTCGATTGGCCATCGGTCGCTCCACGTCGTTAACTTGATTTTGATGATCGATTGATTTTTGCGAGGATACCAAAGGGAAAAGGTTGAAGCTTCCCTAATGGGAAAAAATCTGAAGGTGTATCCCAGTAATAGTGACATCCTCGGTGCCCAACTGGGCGGTGAGAGCTTTAGCTCTATGACTGCGTTGGAGGGAAAAGAAGACGGGACCCAAGATCGGCCGAGCAAAAATTTGACATTTCAGTGGACGATGCTGTAGAGGTAGGGTTGGTCGATCGGGATTCCAACGTGTGCCCGTCGAAGAAGAAGAAGTTCTAAGGAGGTGGAGATCGCCGTCGATGGAGAAGAAATACTCGAGAGGCCGAAATTATCCAGAATGCGGGCGATCGATCGGCCAACAGGACGAAGGGAGACTGATAGGTCCTACTATTTACCATTTTCAGACCATGTTATAGGCCTTATTTAAAATCTGTTATGTATATATAAGATGTGTTTTAGAATCTTTTCAGGTCCAGATGCATTTTGGAGCATTGTAGAGATTATGAGGACTTTTGGAGCTCAAAGAGAGAGGAATCCCGTAGCTGGTCAAATTCAGCTAAGTACAAGTCGAGACATAGAGTTGCGTCGATCGATTATCAACATGCAGAAGACCAATTCACAGAGTACCCAACTTGAAGCCCAAGTCACAAAAACTACAATATTTCCCATGGATGAGTTTTACCTAGTTTATATTATCTTTTCTGGTGTTTTATGCAAAGAGAGCTCTTTTACAAATTTAGTGTTTTCATAGCAAACATAATAGTTTTTGGGGAGAAGATCAAGACATCTTTCAAGCTTTGTATTGGAACTCCAATTTTCAATCCCTAATCTTATGCATTATTTTATGTTGTTAGATTTAGGGGTTATTAATAGATTTTACTAATTAGCCAAACAATAGAATTTCTAGGGTGATTATTAGATCTATTAATTTAATTGTGATCATTGCTTGAGTTCTTGAGTAGCTAACTAGAACCATAATATTAGGATAAATGATACTGCATGAGTAGGATCGTTACCTGAACTAATTTTGTTGAGCTTAAGTTTCTAGGGAAAATCGAGATATTAGTCTAGTAATTCTAAAAGAACTTATCGAATCCGATCGTTTAATGCTTGCTAAGAAAACCATCGATCGATGCCATTTTCATACCATCGATCGACGGTCATTGAGAATTTGCATACGAAAGTTGTAGACCTTGAGCTTAGCCATAAATTGATATAAATTATATTTTTACTTATTAAATTTGTATTCTATGATTGAAAATCCCTTCGCTTCTATCCATTATAATTCACAACCTGAAAACCCTAGAACTAGCTATTTTCCTTAATTTCTTACAACCAACTCATTTCTGATTTACTAGTTCTTAAAGTCTATTTAATTGCCTAGCATAACTAAGTTGATTATCAAATCTATTGTGTGCCTTTGCTCTGTGTGGATTCGATACCTAATTACTTTAGCTGAACCTCTTATTTGAGAGAGTAATCAATAGTTCTAGGGTAATTTGAGAACGTATCAAATTTGGGACCATTGTCGGGGAGAAAGGATCACCATTAGATTTGTTTTGCAAGTTTTGTCTAGGTTTTCTTTTCACTTTACTTACAATTTTTTTGTCTTCCATATGCATTCCCTGCAGTACCAGAAGCAACAAAAAAAAAACCTAATTTTCTCAGACCCAATAGAAATCGAACGTAGCATCCGCATGGAGAACCGACAACATCAATCGACGTCACCACTTCTTCGTCGATCGACACTCATTTGCAAGCATCGATCACACCAGTCCCGAGACATTGATCGACTGTGATCCCGAGCAGAGATGATTGTTATTTTTATCGTGACTAGGAATGAGAGAGGAGACCTTTATGACTTAGAAGGTCATCTGCATAATGCAATAGATCATGGAATTGATGATCAGGGTACTGTAATCCTTGGACCAGAAGAAGCTGCTGTAGATGGAGCCCAATCTGCTCAACCCAAAACGTTGGCTGACTACAATCGTCTAGATCAATTTTACGCCAACATATCTACTATTCATCCTTCATCTTTTCAGTGGAACGATTTGAGTTGAAGCCAGCCTATTTCGCACTTGTGCCACAAAAAACTTTCATGGACATTCCCATTCCCATGAGCACCCTATGGATCATGTGGAGCGATTTGATGATCTTGTGTCCGCCATCAAAAGTAATGGATCCTTGAGGACTACCTTCTATGCAAGCTCTTCAAATACTCGCTTGCTGGTGATGCTTCATACTGGCTTAAGCAGCTACCACCAAGATCTCTTACATCCTGGACATACATCAATCAAAAATGCATTCCTCATAATGTCTTTGATAATTTCAGAGCTGAGGATTTGAGGAGCATAATTGATACATTCACACAAGAGCCTGCAGAGTCTTTCAGAAATTCCTGGATCAGATTCAAATCTTACCAAAGAGATTTTACAGACCATGGATTCAATGAAGTGCAAATTCTGAGCACTTTCTTCAGAGATATTAATTTGTCACACCAGATGGCTTTAGACACAACCAATGAGGAAAATTTCTGCACTAGGAGTCTTGCAGAAGCTACCAGATTGATAGAGAATTGGCAGCTAGCAGCAACACCAAGAAAAATGTTCATGAGAGGAGAAAACCTGTCCCTACACTTACCAAGGATCAAATGGAAGAAGTAAAAGCTAAGTTGGATAGTGTTTAGAGGTTTATAAAGAAGAAATTTTGCTTCACAGAAAGTGTAGAAGCTATAGGATCTGACAATGAGAAAGGTGAGGAAGAAGATGTAAACTTTGTTGGTGGAAATGGATTCCAAAGATATGGGAACCAGAGAAACATAAACTCTTATGGCAATGGTCGGAGGATTGGCTACAACCAAGGATCACAGTAGAAGAGACCGTACAACAACAAGATTGAAGCCATGATTGAAAAAGGTTCTGGAGGGATATCATAAGATGACAGTAGATTTAAATGGAAAGATTGATGCGGTCTATACCAATCTCAAAACAAAATTTGAAGCTGTCAACACCCATGTGAGGAATCTAGAGATTCAATTTGTTCAGACCAGTGAAGCTGTGAGGAGACAAGAAGCTTTGATCAAGGAAAGATTGAGGCTGGACAGAAGCATCAAGTCAGTGCGGTCATTCATGATGATTTTTGGCAAATTCTGGAAGAGATTAGGCACAGGAGGAAGAAATTCGTTAGAATCCCCTACCCTATTTAAAGGAACATTGATTGATAGCCGAAGTTAACCATCGATCGATAGCCGAAGTTAACTATCGATCGATAGTACCTAAAGAATCCGAGTGTGAAGAGATGGACATCGATCGGTAGTCGGACCCTACCATCAATCGACGGCCGATCGAACCAGAGGTATGTCGGTTGCCAAGCATATACCTAAGCCTTATATACTCATAGGCACTTGAATCCCACCGTAAGGTAATTATGAAAGCTATGGATGTACATACTAGAAGAAAGAAAAAGGTCCCTAAGCATCTTAGAAGGAAAGCTAATGAGAAAGAGATGAATAGCTTTACCAAGAGAGTCCTTAGAATCCCCTTAGAAACCCCATTCGAGGAAGCTTATTACATTCAAAGATTGTGGATGTTCTTCAGAGAAACCAAGGAGGCTGATGAGGATATTAAAAGAATGTTTAATCATCTGAGGGAGAAAATAAAGTCGAGGGTTAAGTTGAATAAGAGAAGCGGCCCTCGAAAGTTTGCAGTTCCCTGAGCATCAAGGGACATGACTACCCTTCTGCACTTTGCGACACCGGTTCTTCAGTAAGCATTATGCCAAGAACCATGGCAGAGTTTCTCAGCTTAAAAGTGGAGCCTTCTAGTGATTCATTCACTTTTGTTGATTGCACTAAAGTAAATTCAGGAGGCATTGTCAAAGACCTCCAAGTGTAAATTGTTGATGCCCTAAACCATGAAGACTTTCATGTCTTGGATGTCCAAGTGGAGCAGAATTCATCTCTGCTACTTGGAAGAGCTTTCATGGCCATGGTAGGAGCATTATGCAACATGAAGACAAACATGTTGTATTTATCTCTTATTGATCAAAATCATTACTATGAACCTGTTCAAACTAGAACCAAGACTGCTCTCATTGATTTGGTTCATGAAACATGACTTGTGGCCACATGTTTATGCAATTTCGAGCAAGAGAATTAGTCGGATGATGGAGCATTGATCGACACCCAGCCCAACACATTGATCGACGATGTTGACCAACAATCGGTCAACCCCCACCCTTTGACATCAATCAACAGATACCCCGACTTTGGACATGATATGGCTAACCCATATTACGATGCTTCCTATCTTGAAGAAGAAGCAATCGAGTACCGTGCTATTGCACTAGAGGAAGATAGAAATTTCAGAGGATTCGATGAAACCTGGATTGCGTCATCGATTGACGTTAATCTGGCAGATTACTATGCAGATTATGGTTATCTCAGACCAGATGAGTTTGGAAGTATGAGGGATCCAGAAGGATATGCACGAGCAATGGATGGAAGACTTCTCAATGTATCTTAGGAGGATATAACAGACATACTCACAATGGCTAATAGATAAGGAAATCTCTTCAGACAACAAGGCAAATAACAACAAATCATCGATTGACGCAACAATATTGCCGTCAATCGTCACTCACCTTCCAGAAGACTTCGCCAGTAACAGATCAGAACCTGAAGTGTTTGATCCAGATAGAAGACGATTTCGTTGGGAAACCAGAGATGAGTATGGATTTTATAGAGATGAAGATGTCAATGCAGGAGACATAGATGGCAAAATCATCAACATGTCCAAAGAAGATATAAGAAAGATGCTCCAAAGAGCAGGAATGGTTGGCTACACTCATCTGCGTTTACCACCATAGAATTTTGAGGAGATCAGACAATCAATTGACTACTACAGCAGAGAAGAAG